>WOXC01004629.1:0-44270 GCA_011680675.1 Gymnobelideus leadbeateri | reverse complement strand
TGAGTTAGTCTATTTTTTAAGGTGTTATTTTCCTCAGTCAGGCTGTTGACTCTCATTTCATACTTTTCCTGCATCCTTCTCATTTCTCATTCCAATTTTTCCTCCACTTCTCTTATTTGGTTTTTAAAGTCCTTTTTAAGGTCCTCTATGGCCTGTAACCTGCTCATATTTTCCTTTGGGGCTTTTGGAGCAGGATTTCTGACCTCACAGTCCTCCTCCTGTTCTATGCTTTGATCCTCTTTGCCCCCAAAATAGGAGTCTAATGTTGCATTTTTCTTTTTATTTTGTTTCCTTTGCCTTGGCATGTTGTTGCCACTTAATTACTTGATTTTGGGGCTTGTTGCCACAGTAGGACTCTGCCACCAGACAGGGGAGCTTCCATCCCAAATGTTGGGGTCTTCACAACTTCCGGAGGTATTAGTTGGGTAGCCTTTGTGAAGCCTCCCCACACTCTGGCAAGCTGGATACCCACCCCAGACCTCCCCACCAGACCGCAGTCCAGATCCAGGGAGGTTAAAGCAAGAGCGATTACCCCCAAGACTGATCGCTGGATCTCCCTACAGTTCGCAGACCAGGAGCTAAAACTGCCACTGAAGCTGCAAAATGGTGTTTGTGCTGGGTCTCCTTAGCTGCTTCTTGCCCCCAGGGGATGAAGCTGAAGTGTTCCCCAAATACTGGTCCCAGAATACATGGGCACTAACCTCTCACTTTGTCCATATCTGTGTTGATAAATCTGGAATCACCACAGTTGGTGTTCTGGGGTCCCTCCAGCCAGCTGCTGGCCAAGCCTCCCTGGGGCTAAAACCGTGACTCACAAGGGCCTGGGCTCGGCTCCCAGAGCATTGTGCTGGCCACTTCCAGAGCGCTGAGCTGGCTGCTCTCAGAGCGCTGTGCTGGCAGCTCCCTGCAGTGCTGCTGGGCTGTCCTCAGCAGGAGGTTAGCTTCTCTGTGTTGTTCTGTGGGTGCTGGAGCTCCAGAAGTTGTTTAGAGTTGACCTTTTACATTGTTTGGAAGTGGTGTGGGGGAGAGCACCTTGGAAGTGCTGCTTCTACTCTCCCATCTTGGCTCCCCCCCCGCCCCCCAAAATGGAGTCTTTTTCTAAGAACAGCAAGCAGGCCAGTGTTACTATATTGAAGAGTACATGGGGGCCAGGGTTCCCTTCTATAAAGTATAAGAAGATTAGATGTATTGACGAAGAGGTACAGATTTTGAAGTGCTTTGAACACCAAAATAGGATCCTGGAGGTGATAAGAAGCCACTGAAATGTATAGCTTTAATAGCTGAATGGAGGATGGACTAGAGTGGAGAGAGACTTGTGGCTGGCAGAATAACCAGGATGCTGTTGTTCTAGTCCAGCTGTGAGGTAGTTGGGCACTACATGAGGGGTGGTAACAGTGTCAGAGTATTGAAGGCAGTGTATACATTATATGTTAAGAAGGTAAAATCAACAGGCCTTGGCAACAGCAGGGTGAGAGTTAGGAGTCAAAATGATAGGTTGTAAGTCTGAGTGACTGGGAGGGGAGGCTGGTGGAATCTTCAAATAGGGAAGTTAGAAGTAAGAAAGAGGGTAGAGTTTGTGAGGGTAATAGTGATGAATTCAGTTTGGGACAGTTTGAGTTTAAGATGTTTATAAGACATCCATTTTGAGATGTCTAATAGGCATTTGGAGATGTGAGAGGCTATAAATCTGCAGAGAGGTTCTTATTTGCTAAGTAGATTTGAGAACCATCAGTTTGTAGAAGATAATTGAATTCTATAGATCTGATGAGATCACTAAATGAAATACTTTAGAAGAACAGATTAAGGCCTTGGGCAGAGCCCCATGGGACACCCAACAGCCAAAATTAGTGGGTGTGGCTTGATCAAAGGAGACTGAAGAAGCAGTGAGTCCAGTAAGTTCCAGAAGAGCCAGAGCCAGTAGTGTAATGAAAACCTAGTAAGAAGAGGCTATCAAGGAGAAAAAGACAAGGATGAAGAGTGAGGAAAGGCCATTCATTGGTTTTGACAAAAGATTGTTAATGACTTTGGAGAGATCAGTCTTAGTTGGATGGAGTTGGAGGACAGACTTCAGAGGAGAGTTAAGAAGAATGAGAGGAAAGGAAATGGAGGGCCTCTTCTAGGCAGCTTTCTCAAGGAGTTTATCCACAAAAGGGAGAAAAGAGTCGGGGACATTAGCTATTGGGAAGGATAGACTGAGTAAGGGATTTTTGAGGATGAGGAAGACATGGGCATATTTATAGGCAGTAAGGAAGCATCTAGTAGACCAAGAGATTGAAAATGATTGAAAGGGGCCAGTGTGCTGGAAATGATGATATAGAATGGGATCACTTGTACATGTAGAAAGGTTGGCCTTGGCAAGAAGGACCACCTGTTCACATGAGAAAGGGGTGAAGAATTGGCAGAAGGCATTTGGGTGATACCTGAGATAAGGAAAAAGAGAAAAGATCTTTCTTCCTTTAAAAGGAATATCTTTCTCTTTTCTTCAACAACAAAAAAAATACACACCCTCAATTTTTTGAGTAAAATATGAAGCAGGTTTCTCAGTTGAGAGTCAGAGAGGGGGAGAACCCTGGGAGGGATGAAAAGGTTTGGAAAAGCTTTTGTGATGGGTGGAATACTAAGTTAATTACGGAAATATAAAAGGATTTCCTTGCTGCATTGAGGACCTAATAGAAGTTAAGTAACATAAATTTGCAATGGACTTCTTCAGCATGGTTTAATTTTTTTCCAGCAGCACAGGAGTAGGACTAGATGCAACAGGTGATGGGAGTAATTCAAGGAATCAGTCAGTGCCTGGTACTGGTATATTGGTTCATTCTACTTGGACCATATTATCTTAGCATTCTACAGAAATGCTTTCACTGAGTAAGGACTAATTTTGTCTTAAAAAATGGCCATTTCAACAATATTTCTGCGTTTTATAAAACCATGCTTGAAGATAGTGACCATTATTGGTGCCCAGTGGTCCTTTTATCATATCACAAATAACTCATTTAATTTAGTACCATGAAAAATTTGTCCTTTAAGACAAACTTCTTTGCTTGCCTGATCCTACAAGACTTTATAAATTATTTCCCTTAGTTACTAGGAAATAGGTAAGTTTAGAATTTAATTGGAGTAATTTATCATTTACATTACCTGCTAAGATCTGTGTCTTTGCACCTTTCCTTTGCCTTTGTTTAATTTTTCTTCTAATTGGTTTGTTTCATATTTTGTTAAGCTTTCTTAGTTTTTTTTTTTTGAAGTGAGCCTATAAATCCTAAATAAGTAATTTGTTTGAGATCCCCCTAACAAGGAAATTAAAGAACTAAAACACGGTCTCTTGCAAATAAGACTTCATTATATTTCAACATTTTTTAAATTACATAACAAATGAACATTTGCTCTATATAATTTCAGTTTTTCTTAATTAAGAAGCTTATGGTTGCCAATTAGTCATCTCTATGTACAAAAGACAGTATAAATATCTAAGATTCTTGGTTTTCCAACTGTGATTAACTAAGCTAAGCCCTAATAAAGGAGGAATTTTGCTATTTCTTGGGTTTTTTTTTTTTTTTTTTTAAAGCAATTGGGGTTAAGTAACTTGCTCAAGGTTACACGGCTAGTCATTTTGATTTATGCGTGGGTGCTCATTTTCTGAGGCCGGATCTGATCTCGGGTCATCCAAACTCCGAGGCCGGCACTCTTACTCACTGCGCCACCTAGCCGCCCCTTTAGGGCAATTGGGGTTAAGTAACTTGCCCAAGGTTACACGGCTAGGTTTTTGTTTGTGCGGATTAAGTGTCGGAGGCCGGCTCCGAACTCAGGTCCTTCTGATTCCAGGGCCGGCGCTCTATTCACTGCGCCACCTAGCCGCCCCTCTTGGGTGTTTTTAAAAAATATGTAATTATATAATTTGCTTTTGAACTATCTGGTATAGTGCAAAAAAGAACACTGAATTTGGAGTTAGATGGTACAGGTATAAAACTTGGTTTTGCCCCTTGGAGTAATAGTACTTGCATGGCTTTATGAAATTACTTCACTACTTGATCATTTTTCTCATTTGTAAAATGAGAATTTGCCCTAAGTGACTCCTAAATCCTTTCCAGTTTGAAAATCTGTAATCCATTCTTTTTCTCCCACTCCCATTTAGAATATATTTTGTCAAAACTGGTGAGCTTATTTTTACATGTCGATTTAAATAAACTTAATATGATAAGGCCAATTAAGATTTGAGAACAAGTAGATTAAGATAGAAGTTGACTTTAAAATTTATATTTATTCTGAAATCGCCAATTGTTTCTTTCTCTTTGGTGGTCATGATAGGGATTAAGCTAAGCAGGAGCATTTGAAGTAACTGAGCCTTAACATATTGAGTCACAGGAAAAAAAAAAGTTGAGCATTAGTGACATAACAGAACTTGCAATTCTGTATTTGTTTTCCCATTTTCAAGAATATTAAACAAACTCAAATTATTAAAGTCACTTTACTAATGTAACCATTTAATTGGTCACAAACTGATGGTAATTTTCTAGCTCTCTGTGTCTTGACTTCTCAAAACTGCCATTTTTACTCTCATTCTTGATTTTAAGAAAGAAGTCACCAACTTATCTGACAATTATCTGGAATAAGTATTCCTTCATTCTCTGCAAATATTGAGTGCCCACGCAAAATTTTTCAGTTTATTATTTAAAAAATTTTCAGTTTATCACTTCTAAATGTCAGCTAGAATCTGTCCTAACTGTTCTTTTAAAATGAATTGTTTCTTGTAGTAGTAGTAAACCTTTTCTGATTCTTATTACTTTTAATTGGAGATAGGTCTGAGGATTGTTAGAGTAGATTGATTGCCATAATCGAGGGACCTAGATTCTTTTATTAGCATAACTGCTGACTCATCTGTGACTTTGAAAATGGAATTTCATTTTCTTGGTCTTTTTTCCTTTGCAGGGATGTTGTAAGATTGAATAAAATGTATTCAAAGGGCATTTACTTGTCTTGGAGAAATATGCTATATAACTCTAAATTTAGAATGACAAAGTTTCAGTTTCCTTTTAAAATATGTAGTATCTATTTAAGGTATCAAATTGATTTTTTCTCTCTAACTAGAGTTGTAAAACTCAACTATCTCTCACTGTATCTCACATATATAAATATATTTTTTTAAATTCTCAGGAATGCCAAAAAAAATTGGCAAAGAATTCAAGAGCATTTCTTTTTTGCAACATTTCATCCGCTTAAGGATTATAGCCTGGAGGTAAGCATAGAATAGCATTATGAAATTTTATTTGCTGTGCCCTTAACACTAATATTTCCTTCTTTTGTTGTCATAATTATTGAGGGGACATAATTAGGTTAAATGTTTTTGCCCTGTTTACAAGCATCATCTTGTATTTTAAAGTTCTGTTAACTTTGTTTCTTGTCATTTAGTAGATAACTTGCTTTCACATCATTCCTTAGTAGTGAAAATTGGCTAGTCATTTTCAGTTTCTCTTTCTTAGGCAGTGTCTGACTTGTAAATACTGGAAGGGAATATTTAACACTAAACAGGAATCTGTTCTGACATTAAAATAAATGAGTGAAAATATTTGTGTGGATGAAATTTTGTTGTAATGCCCATTATGATGAAAGAACATAGAGTTCAGTCCTTTTTTAAAACTATGTTCCTCTGTTTCTGGTGGGATGAAATTCTAGAGCAAAAATTATATATAGTAAATTATTTGATAGTAGTGGAATTTTGTTTATATCATTTTAAAAACAGGAAACAAACCCCACCCCACAGCAATGTTCTTGAAACCAAATGACAGACGACAAAGTACAAAACATCAAAAAATGATATAAGCTCATGATTTTTCTAATTTTAAAAACTTATAATAGTAATACTCTAGTTTTGAATTTTAAACCTTTCACTTTTTGTGTTTTCCTTCAAATAATTCAAAAGTATCTATAACCTTAAGAATTTTAACATGCTATTTATTTAACAAATTCGTAAATTTACATTACTTCTAGTTGGCCCATATTTTTAAGTTCACCGGTATGTGTAATGGTATGTATTTTTGGTTTTAATTATTGGAAATATTAGTCTAATTTTAGTTCTATTATTTTTTTAATAATAGTATTTATATATATTTGAAACATTTAATCTTAAGACCTTGAATTTCAGATCCATTTCCTTCCTCCCTTGTCACCCATTCCTTCTGGGGAGATAAGTAATTCAGTATATGTTGTATATGTCTAGCTATGCAGAACATTATCATAGTAGATATATTGTACAAGGCTGCTTATAATTCCCTCCCCCTCATCCCACCCCCCACCTGGTCCATTCCCCACTTGATCCTGTCCCTCTTCCATAGTGGGTACCTCCAACCTCCCCTCCCCCCAAGGATGCCCTCCCATCCATCATCCCTCCTCTCATCTCCCTTCCCCCCATTCTGCTGTAGGTTGAGATGTCCCACCTAGTATGTATGTCATTCTCTCCCTGAACCAAATTCAATGAGAATGTGGTTTCGTCTTTTTGCCTTCCTATTTTTCCCCTCCCCTGCAACCACTTCCCCCTGCTTCTTCTACGTGAGATAATTTACCCCACCCTGTCTCTCCCCATCCTGCCACTTTCCTCTCTCACCTCACAACTTCACCCCTTGAGTATCCTCCCTTCCCAACAAATTCAACCTATGCCCTCTATCCATATATAACTGTAACCATATACACACACATTCACATATGTATTCACATGACCATACACCCGTCTTCCATTATTTTCATAGTGAGAAAAATTTCCTCAGTCACAGTTATTGTTTTTCCATATAGGAATGTAAATAGTTCAACTTTGATAAGTTCCTTTTGATTTCCTTTCCAATCACCTTCTCAGGCATCTCTTGCTTCTTGTGTCTGGATGTCAAATTTTCTATTCAATTCTGGTTTTTTCCTCAAGAGTGCTTGAAAGTCCTCTATTCCACTGAATGACCATATTTTCCCCTGAAACAAAATACTCAGTTTTGCTGGGTAGGTGACCCTTGGGTTCATTCCCAGCTCTTTTGCTCTCTGGAATATCATATTCCATGCCCTTCGATCCCTCAGTGTAGAAGCTGCCAGGTCCTGTGCTATTCTGATTGTGTTTCCACAATATTGAAATTGTTTCTTCCTGGCTGCTTGTAGTATTTTCTTCCTGTTCTGGGGATTCTGGAAACTGGCTATAATATTCCTGGGAGTTTTCTTTTTGGGATCTTTTTCAGGAGGTGATCTGTGGATTCTTTCAACCTCTATTTTGCCCTCTGGATCTAAAACATCAGGGCAGTTTTCCTTGAGAATTTTTTGAAGGATGATTTCTAGGTTCTTTCTTTGATCATGGCTTTCAGGTAGTCCAATAATTTTTAAATTGTCTCTCCTGAATCTATTTTCCAGGTCAGTGGTTTTTCCCATGAGATATTTCACATTGCCTTCTAATCTTTCATTTGTTTGGATCTGCTTAACAGCATCTTGATTTCTCATAAAGTCATTAGCTTCCATTTGCTCCAGTCTAACTCTGAAGGAATGAATCTCCTCAGTGAACTTTTGAGATTCTTTTTCCATCTGGCAAATTCGACTTTTTAAGGCATTCTTCTCCTCATTGCCCTTTTGGGCCTCCTTTGCCATTTGAGTTAGTCTATTTTTTAAGGTGTTGTTTTCCTCAGTCAGGCTGTTGACCCTCATTTCATACTTTTCCTGCATCCTTCTCATTTCTCTTTCCAATTTTTCCTCCACTTCTCTTATTTGATTTTTAAAGTCCTTCTTAAGGTCCTCTATGGCCTGCAACCCGCTCATGTTTTCCCCTGGGGCTTTTGGAGCAGGACTTCTGACCTCACAGTCCTTTTCCTGCTCTATGCCCCCAAAATAGGAGTCTAGGGTTGCATTTTTCTGTTTCCTTTGCCTTGGCATGTTGCCACTTAATTACTTGACTTTTGGGCTTGTTGCCACACTATGGCTTTAAGGCCAGATAGAGGAATTTTCGTCCTGAATGTGTGGGGGGCAACTTCTGTTTCTGGCAAGCTGTAAACCCACCTATGACTTCCACCCCAGATCACAATCCAGATCCAGGGAGGTTATAGCAAGAGTGATTACCCCCCAAGACTGATTGCTGGATCTCCCTACAGTTAGTATGCAGGCCAGGAGATGGAGCTGCCTCTGAAAACTACAAAATGGCGTGTCTCCTCAGTGGCTTCTAGCCCCCAGGGGAGGGAGCCGACGCATTCCCCAAATACTGGTCCCAAAGTCCATAGGGCACCAACCTCTCACTTTGTCTTAGGCATGTCTATGTTGATAATTCTGGAATCACCACAGCTCCTGGTTTTGTGGGGTCCCTCCAGCCGGCTGCTGGCCCTGCTGCTCTGGGGCTAAAATGGCGACTCAAGCGGACCCGACCTGTGCTAGGCTCCCTGCCTAGTTCTATTATTAAAAATAGGAATCATTTATTAAAAAACAACAATATTCTCTGTTCTGTGTTCTTTCAAGTCCACAGTGTTTTAACATATTTCTGAAGGATTCACTTTATCACTGTCTTTTATCAATATTCTTGTGGCCTGGCTAGATTAACTCCCTTGTTTATCATTCTTTAACCTTCTTCTCCTACAATCTCGTGTTTTTTTTTCTTTTTCCTTTCCATTCTAAACATAAATTCTGCGAGTTAAATGTCTATATAATGAATACTATTAGTTGTCAAGGTAGAAAAATGATTCTTTTCCTCCTTCCTTCCCCTTCCCCCACTAAAAAAAAAAGGAAGGATCTAATGGATGGGAAAATGACATTATAAATAAATAGTTTTTTACTAAATATTTTCTGTATTTGTATGTGTGTACTTTTTAAATCTAAGCCCTTTGAGGGCAGGGACTGTTTTTATATATCTGAGTGTCTAGCATTTTGGGTGCTTAATAAATGGTAAATAACAATAATTACCCACCTAGAACTTCCACAAGTTCAGTGCCTGTGAAGAATATGTTAAAGCCTATGATGGCTTAAATAGTTTGAATTTTACCTATATACTTTTAAAGCAAATGAGAATTGTATTTGCTAAATAGGAATGTTACTTTTTTAGTCTTTCATACAATACAACAAATTGTTATTAAGAAAAAGGTTGGGTTTTTTTTTTTGTTTTTGTTTTTACTGTTGGGTTTTATTTTTCCCCTGTGGTAGATACCAAGAGAACTACCATTAGTTTTCAAATTTAGAAATTTATTGTTTATGTATTATCCATGAACTTTTTTCTACTTGTCATCTTGCTATTTCATGCCTTTACTTAGACCTCTTTCAGAAGAGGAAGAGGAGGGGAAACATCTTTTATATTATTCATTGTGGTAAGAGATTTTGTGTAGAAAGAGCTTGAAACTAATAGCTTAACTGAATCTTTTCTATTTACTGCATTTTAGAAATGAAAAAAAAAGTTTAAGATTTGGTCCCTATTCTCAAGTAGTTTATGATGTACTTACAGAGCACAAGACATACATAGAGAATACAGAGAATAAATAAGGCTAAAACAGTATACTGTGTGTGTGTGTGTGTGTGTGTGTGTGTGTGTGTGTGTGTGTGTGTGTGTGTTTATAGTATGCTTATAGTCTGGCATTAATTAAGTTCACTATATAGAAATTCATAGAGCTGTTTGTTTATTAATGCCTTCAATTTGTTTGCTTAATGAATGAAATTAAAATTTTTGAACAATTGATTTTTTTTCAGACCATATTTCATGCCCTTCCACGCCTTTCAGGACTTGTTGAAGATGAATGGATCACCATTGGTAAATTCATAAAATTCACTGACATTCCGATAGATTCAGCATTTCATTGGTACCTTTCTCAAACTGAACTTTGTGAACTAAAACCAAGTGACTGGTCTCAGCAAGATATAGGTAATATGTGGCTATTTTTGTCTTCTTTTTACTGTTATTTTGGCTCCATCTTAATGATTTGTTAATTAATAAATGTATCTGGATTTTTTTCACCTCCATATGCCAATGGATTTTAATCTTATACTTAGGGAAAAGATATTAAGGTAGATCCGTGAGTTTTAGTATATACGGAATCCATAATGTCACATCCTGTAAGTGGAACCCTTCAATATTCAGTTAAACTCATTGGTTTTTGTTTTAAAAATTGTTATAATTTGACTTTCATTGTGGGCTTGTAACATGATAAAGTATCGAAGCTAGTTTTAGGGATAATTCCTACCATACAATCTAAATTACATAGACCAGCAAAGCAGTAAGTCAAAACAGAAAGTTAATAGGAATGTGAGGAAAGACATACTGGAACATATTGTAAGACATATATGTGTGCATGCACATATGTATATATCTGCACATACACATGTATAATGTGTAAACACATGCCCACCTGCATGCCTACACATGTACGCACACATTTGTGCATACATATAAGTATAGGTGTGTAAAAACTTGGTAATCATAAAAATGCTCTATAAAGGTAAGTTATATTCAAGAAATTTCATTTCTGTGGGCTCCGGTCTAAAAGAATGAACTACCTCCTGAAGACTTTTACAGCTTTGTTTCTTTATTCTAACCCTGCAGAGGCTAGAATATTATAATAAGACAAATTAAAGACAATAGATATGTCCTATTTTAATAAAATCTACATTAAAAATTTGAACATAACCTATACAATGGATTATTTCTATTTCAAAAGATTCTTTACTGAGCAAAGGGACCTGTTGTACTTTTAAGTGAAGATGTATGAGAGCCTTTTCCACATTAATTAAAGTACATCTGTATTTAGAAGCATATCGAATTAATGTTAAAAATACAACTCTGATGGACTCTTATTAAACCTTTTGGCTTAACATCACCTGCATTTCCCAGTGGGCCCCCACTTTTTTTCCCCTTCTCAGAGATCTATCCCTTAAAACTAAAAATAAAAAAGGGAAAATGTTAAACACTGATTTAAAATATGGATGAACTACTAAAACATTTTTTAAATATATATATTTTTTTATTTCATTAGATATTTTACAATTCTGTGTAAAATTTTTTAACATTCATTAAAAAAATTTTTTTTTTGAGTTCTAAATTCCCTTCCTTCCACCCTCCTCATCCCCTTTTTTGAGAAGGCAAGCAGTTTGATATTGTTTATACATGTGAAGTCATGTAAAGTATATTTCCATATTAGCTGTGTTGCAAAAGAAAATAGATAGGGGTGGCTAGGTGGTCCAGTGAATAGAATGCTGGCCTTGGAGTCAGGAGGACCTGAGTTCAAATCTGGCTTCAGACTCCTAATACACAGACCAAAAAACTAGCTGTGTGACCTTGGGCAAGTCGCTTAACCCCAATTGCCCTGGCTTCCCCACTCCAAAAAAGAAAAAGAAAAAACAGATCCACCCCCAACAAAAGCTCCAAGAAAAATAAATTTTAAAAAGTATGTTTCAGTTTGTATTTCGAGTTCAGCAGTCCTTTGAAATTGTCTTTGATGGTTGTCTTGATCACACAGTAGCTGTCACTGTTGATCATCCTTACAATATTGCTTTTACTATGTACAATGTTCACATGGTTCTTCTGCTCACTTCTCTGTGCATCAGTTCATATAAGTCTGGCAAGGTTTTTCTGAAACCACCCTGGCTCATCATTTCTTATAGCGCAGTAGAGTTCTGTCACAGTAATATACCACAGCTTGTTCAGCCATTCACCAGTTGATGGGCAGAATACCCTAGATTTCCACTTCTTTGCAAGCTGCTAGAGTTTTGTCAAAATAGGTCTTTTTTTCTCTTCTTAAGAATCTTTTTTTGCAATACAGACCTAGTTTTGGTTTGCTGGGTCAAAGAATATGCACAGTTTGGACATAGTTCCATGTTCTCTGGAATGGTTGAACCAGTTCACAACAACACAATTAACAAAAGTCTGACATCTATAGTGTTCCACACCCATTTCCCCACTATCTTTGCCAAGAAGAAAGTTGCCTTCTCACTTTTCTTTAGAGCTAAGCTTGATTGTTGTAATCTCACAGCTTTCTGTTTCATTTATTTTGTTATTATTTACTTTTATGTTGTGGTCATTGTGTAGTTTCTCTAAGTTCATAGAAGTGTAACTGTGCCCCTCTGGTCATTATTTCATTGTTTTTTACAGCACAGCATTTCGCTGCACACATCTACCTTAGCTTGTTTAGCCATTCCCCAGTATAGAGGAATCTACTTTGTTTCCAATTTCTTGCTACTGCTAGAGCTGCTATTTTGTTGCATATGCCTAGCAGTGAAATCCTGGGTCAAAGGGTATGGATGTTTTAAGTTATTTTTTTTACATAAAGTCTTCAAGATTATTTTCTAGTTTTTTAGAAAGGTCCTTCTTAGGTAATTTATGTTTTTTGGTTTTATCATACACTGGATTATTGTTAATTTTTAATTCTTCATTTTTTAGGCTGTTTCATTAGAGCGCTGGCCCTGGAGTCGGGAGGACCCAGGATCAGTTCTGGCCTCAGTACTTAGCACCCACACATAAATAACTAGCCATAGCTTTAAAAAAAAAAAAGTTTGAGGTCTGGAAGTGATATTACCCTTTCATTTCTCCTTTTAAGAATTATTTTCTTTTATCTTCTTGTTCCTCCAATTACATTTTATCATTATGTTGTCTAACTATAAAATATACCTATGATAGTTTTATTGGCAAAACATTAAATATGTACATCAATTTAGGGAGTAGTGTCTGTGAATATCCCTTCAGTTATTTAAGTTCATTTCTATAAGGAATAGGTTGTGATTGTATTCGTACAGTATTGAGTGCTTTGTTAAATTGAATCATATATTTTATGTTTTTTGAATGGGACTTTAAGTTATTTCCTTTTATTGCTATATGGAAATGTTCATTTTTGTGGGTTTATTTTGTATATTACTTGACTGAAGCTATTGTTTCAGTTAGTTTCTTTGCTGATTCCTTGGGATTTTCTAAGTAAACCATCATATTATCAGAAATTTTTAGGCCTTTTATTTCTTGTCTTTTTGCTATTGTTCATGTTTTTAGAAACACAGAAGATAGCATCAGGGAAAGGGAACATTCTTGCTTTATTTCTTTATTTATTGGGAAAGCTCTTAGTATTTCTCCAGTTCATATAAGACTAGCTTTAAGTTTCAGATACTTTTTATCATATTAAAAAACATCCTTCCATGAGTATGTATTATAGGTTCATTAGCACAAATGTACGTTGTCAAAGGCTTTTTTTTTTTCATTTTGTTCATCTAATTATGTGGTTTTTCTGTTTTTTAAAGCTATAATAGCATTGCTTCCCTAATTTTTTTTTTAATTTTTGCTTTTTGGAGGGGGGACAGACAGGGCAGTTGGGGTTAAGTGACTTGCCCAAGGTCATGCAGCTAGTAAGTCTTAAGGTCTGGATTTGAACTCGTCATCCTGACTCCAGGGCTGGTGCTCTATTCACTGCACCACCTAGCCACCCCAATTGCTTCCCTAATTTTGAACCATTCTTGCACTCCCACTTTAAAACCATCTTGATCAGATCTAGTGAATTATTTTTTAAAAATAAATTGCTGCAATTTTTTTTGCCAGGATTTTATTTTAAAATTTTCAGTTATTATTCATTAATGATACTGGTTCAAACAGTTACTTTGGATCATCTTGATTTTTTTTTCTCCTCAGGTTCTAACTCAATTGAGGGAGACAACCAATTGGAATGGATTGATGTTCAAAAGAAAATGATCCCTTGGAAAAATAATGTTCCTGATTTAGAACTTGATTTGGTATTTCAGGATCGTGCTGCTAAGCTTGGAAAATCCATTAGTAGATTGATTGTAGTAGCTTCACTAATTGATAAGCCAACCAATTTAGGAGGTAATATAGTTTTATAGATAGGTCTCTTGATGCTCTCATCCTTGACAATTTTTACTGACAAATATTTTTCTGGCTTTTGTTATATTTACCAATATTATAAGATGACACATTTGATGTATTTATATTATATGGATGATATCTGCCCCTTGAGAGAAAGGAAAAGATCCAGAGTAACCTCTTAATTCAGTAATTGCAGTATGCTTTTGTGTTGCTTAGATTAAAATATTTATCCTAGTCTGTTAAAACATTTTCAAAATAGACAAGTCAGTGGTTATAAAAGCAAGAAACCTTTATTTGGCATGTTTTACCCTAAACAAGGAAAAGTTTGTGGCTTAAGATGGAAACACAGAAGCTATCATAGGGCAACAGTGGAAAGATACATAGTGGTTGCTGGATGTCTGCAGGTCACGGCAGGGAGGAGGAAGCAAATTCAGGGATAGTCCTCTGGAGGAGTTGCTCCTCAGTCCTGATACTCAAAATCTAAGCTATAGTCAACTCATCTATGTAGGAAGTAATTATTGGTATCTCATTTCCTCAGTCATACAGTAACTAGCACTTTCTCCTCTTTCCCCTTACTCCCTCATCCTCCTCCTTCCCACCTGAAACAATCACTTGTTTTTGCTGCTGCTTCTGTAACAACCAATAACTTCCAAGACTGGTGTAGCACACTGACGCAAGCCAGCATCTTCAAAATCGACGCATCACATGCATATTAGGACAGCACGCACAGTGAGGTAACCTAGTGGAGATTGACTACTGAGATAATAGTGAAGCAGTGAAGGTCAGTAGTTTTATGGTCATGGGCAGGGACAAGGTCTCAGGGATCCCTCGTTTTGCCAGTTATCCTAATTGTGTTTCCCACCTCTGATGTAAAAGGCAGGGAGGTGCCAGTTACTGAGGTTGCACGGGAGAAGAAAGTTTCCACATGCACATTTCAGAAAAGAGAGTTATATCTAAAACAGAAAGCTTATTACTAGAAAAACTAGGTCTAAGGAAGACTAAGCACAGTAAACTCAACATATCCAAGGGAGAATTCATATATCCCCCTAAACTCACCCTTCTCTTAAATTTTCCTATTTCTCTTGAAGGTACCACTGTCTTAGTCCCATAAGGTAAGAACTTAGGAGACAGTCTTGACTCCTCACGCACATTTTATATCCAGTCAGTAGTAGTCTTCTCTCTTCCACCACTGTAGCATTTCTCCTAAGACCCCAGTACCCTAATCTAGGTTTTCACCTGGACTAGTGCAATAGCTTCCTGACTGATCTCCCTGCTTCAAGTCTGTCTCCTCTACAATCCTCTACCCATCTGCCAAACTGATATATTTTAAGGAATAAGTCTCATCATGTCACTCCTCTGTTCAAGAAACTTCAATGGCTACCCTGGTTCCTTTTTGTTTAAAACAGAATCTCTGGCACATAAAACTCTTCATGATTCACTTTTCCCCCAGGCTGATTACACATTGCTCCCCCGTACACACTTCTCAGTTGATCCACAGTGTTCTGTTAATTGTTCCCTACACATAAGATCATATCCTGTCTGTGAGGTGCCTTTGCTTGAGCTGGATTCATCATTTCTGGAATGTTCTCCCTTCTCAGCTCTGCTTCTTGGGACCTGTTATTCTCCTTTGCTAACCCCATCACAGGCTGTTTATTTTGTATATAATCTTTACTCACTCCTTGTCCCCCTTTACCGGCCACTGAATGTTAACTTTCTAAGGGCAGGGGCTGTTTTGTTTTTCTATTTGTATCCTAGCATTTAACATAGTACATAGTAGCACATAATAGGCACCTAAATACATGGTGACTGAAAAATAGGGTTATGGTGGTTTTTTTTGACTACTACAATAATAACAGGTACTATATCTAAGTTTATCCTTCCCTGCTACTTGTAAATAGTATCTTTCAGCCTCCCTAAAAAATATAAAAGGAATATTTTACTGTAATTTTATTTCCTTCTTACTGATAGCAGTTTAATTAGAAACTTTTTATTCCCCATTTTAATTCTTGTTTTACATAAGTCACAGATTTTAAAATATTTGTCATCCCAAGTTCCCCACTAAAGTTCTCATTATGGTTAGTGTAACTTAAGGTTCTCAAGTACTATGCCAGTAGAATGAAGGTCCCACCAACCTTGAAAACTTGGTGATCAGTGTGTCTGCCAAGATATGTGCTAGGCCTTAGAGATACAAGTGAAAAGAATGAAAATTCCTATTCCCAGTGAGCTTATATTTCTAATGTAGAGATCAATTCATATCAAAATATAAAGTTAACAAAAGTTAAATATAAGGTAGTTTGGGAGGGAAGACCCTAGCTACTGTGATCAGGAAAAGTTTCATGCAGAAAATGGTACTTGAGCTGTATGTAGCTCAAAGGAAGAGCGTAACTCAGGTTTAGGTAAGAAAGGAGTGCATTCCAGGCATGGGGGGCAACCAGTGCAAAAGCAAGATGAGATGGGACTGTATTGAGTGAGGAAGAGAGAAGGCCGATTTGACTGGATTGCAGAGGATAAGAAGGACTAATGTCCAATAAGTCTGGAAAGATAGCTAAACAGAAGAGTTTATATTTCAATGTACAGAGAGTAGGAAGCCACTGAAGTTGATTGAGTAGGGCATCACAGTGTCAAATCTGTGGTTAAGGAAAATCACTTTGGTAGCAGTGTATAGAATAAACGGAAAAGAAGAAAGACTTGGGAGTCCAATTAGGAGGCCTTAGGCAAGAGATGAAGACTTGAACTAAGGGGTAGCTATGTGAATGGAGAGAATGGTTTGGATGCAAGAAGTGTTTTGAAGGTAGAAATTAGACCTGGCAATTCATTGGTCATGAAGGCTGGTGGAAAGTAAGGAGTCCTGAGATCCAGAATCTGAGACACTAAAATGATGATGAGTGATGCCTTTGACAGAAATAGGCAGTTTTAGGAAGGAGAGGGTTTAAAGGGAAAGTGTTCAGTTTTTTGACATGTTAATTTGAACTGTATCTGCTAAGGTTAAAGAGAGGCTCATCACCAGCTTGGCTACAGCGATACATTTTTTGGCCACAGCAAGTCCTAAAGGCCAACTTCTAATATAGTTATGGTTGAGCAGTCACATTATTGAGGGAATATCCATATAGGCAAATTACAAATTCATAAAGTATTAAAGTCTGTGCAAGCTTAATGTTATAAAAGGAAATACATAATTTTGTTACTGTTTTTCACTTGGTTTTATAGGTTTGTGCCGGACCTGTGAAATATTTGGGGCCTCAGCTCTAGTAGTAGGAAGTCTTCATTATATTAATGATAAGCAGTTTCAGCATCTCAGTGTTTCTGCAGAACAGTGGCTTCCTCTGGTGGAGGTGAGTAAAAAGTAATTTAATATAAATATATTATTTGGAAATGTTTTGTAGAGTTCTTTTTGTTTTTAAATAGTATTTCTATAGAAATTTTACAGTAAGTGAACCATAAAGTACCCTATAGCGAGTAGTCACGACTTAGTTCCTCCTTCCTCGTTTATAGTGTATTTTTATTAGCCTTGGTGTAGTCTTACTGAAGTGACCCAATTACCTCATTACAAGTCAAACTCGTTGTAAAGCTATTTGTTTTTACATGTTAGTATATTAATGAACTAATATGGCTCACATGTGGTATTTTTTGAGAAAGCTTCTTGTCTTGAGAATTTTATATATGAAAACTTTTCTTGAAAATTTTCTGGTATTGATTTTTCTCTATGAGGGGCTATAGGTGAAATTTTCTAATGTATGAATTCTTTATTCATTTTTAAAATTTTTAGGTAAAACCACTTCAGCTTGTTGATTACTTACAGAAGAAAAAAACAGAAGGCTATACTACCATAGGTGTGGAACAAACTGCCAGAAGTTCAGACTTGACAGAATACTGTTTTCCTGAAAAATCATTGCTTTTACTGGGGTAATTTCCTTTTGTCTGGTACCTCCTTCCTCCCACTCCTCCCAACCAATAAGTTGAATAAATTACTACTTACCTAAAAGACAGTGACATCCAAGTTAGCTTTTCTGTGGTGTCATATGGCATTCACTTAGATTTGTTCAAGAAAGGAAATCTCACTCATAGGTCAGTGATTATGTGCTCACAGAAGGGTTTTTGCCCCCCATTATGCTCTTAAGTTTTTGAATATGAACTTGATTGCTTGTATTTTATATGTGTTTTTGTGTCCTTCTATTGCATTTCTTGCATGCTTATGTTAAAATCTGGTATTCTAGTTTCATTGTGACTGTATGAAAAGTTGCTTTTGTTTCCTTTTCTCATCAGAAATGAACGAGAGGGAATCCCAGCAAACCTGATTCAGCATTTGGATGTATGTGTGGAAATTCCTCAACATGGTATTATACGCTCCCTTAATGTTCATGTGAGTGGAGCTTTACTAATTTGGGAATATACTAGGCAACAGATAATCAAGCAAAGAGATATAAAGTAATTATAAAAATAGAAAGTTTTGTGCCTTATCTGAACTTAATGGTGCTATTGAGATATATTTTTAAACTCTATATGCACTCATGGAATAGGCTAAACTTTTATTGAAAACAATTTTGTATTAAGATTTTTGTGGTATATTTATTTTACTGGTTTAAAATATTAAATATAAAAAAATATTAAATATAACTTAAGTAACTTTGTGTTTATTCTTGGTGGGTTTTTTGTTTGTTTGTTTTTGTTTTGCTTTTTGGAGGGCAATTGGGGTTAAGTAACTTGCCCAAGGTCACACAGCTAGGTTTTTTGTTTGTGTGTGTTAAGTGTCTGAGGCTGGATCTGAACTCGGGTCCTTCTGACTCCAGGGCTGGCATTCTACTCAATGAGCCACCTAGCTGCCCCTGTGTTTATTCTTTAATAAAATCATGGCTCTATCATTCATATTTCATTTCAAGAAATATTTATTAAGCTCTTCTAGACGTGTTTATAGCCCTGTTCTAGGAAAGTGGGTGATATTAAGTTTAGATGGGGCTAAATAGACATAGTCCTTGCTCTCACAGGGCTTGCCACCTATTACAATGATACATCATTTATAGAGATAGCTATAATACAAAACATATGATGATGCCTATATGAGAGAGGTTTGAAAAGTGCTATATAAAGTCTTGGAGGTAGCCGTCAGTCATTACCAGGGTACATATGAACATATAGTGGGTTGAGCTGAATTACAATACAGTTGATGGGAAGCTTTATGGAATCTTTATAGCTTGTTTCACATACGTTAGCTGTCTGTGGTAGGCTAGATTGAGAGTCAGTGAACCTGGGTTCAAATTCTACCTCTGGGCCTCCATCTAGATTACTTCTAAGTTACCTTTAGCCTCTAGTTCTTTCATTATTTGAATTTTATAATAACCCTGGAAGATGGGCAGGGCATAAGATCTCCCAATTTTCTGGATAAAGAAACCCAGCTTGAGAGAATAAAATGCAAGGTCGTAGGACCACTGAAGAGAATGAAAACCTCAGCCTTTTGATGCCTAGTATTTTCTAGTGTGCCTTAAGAGGTATTATATTCTAATTTGGAATTCAGAATTAAAGTATGCTTTTTTTTTGTTTTTACAAGTGCTTAGTTATCCTTTTATGACTGCTTCTGAAAACAAAGAGGTGAGAGTAAGAATAGAAAAAATACAAATCAAGAGTAACCTTGATGATGTCTTTTCTCTTGATAATTTTTATTATTGATAATAGTCAAACGTTTCTGTTTTATAAATGGAGGAATGTGGCAGTTTAACTAGAAATAAAAGCAGTGTGGCCCTAAGTTATGACCTTTTGATTTCTATCTTCTTAAGAGACTAGATTATTTACAAATGTAACTGTTTATTAACCATCACATGTAGCAAAATACTTAAAGTTTGACTCTAATATAAACTCTGTTTCCTTGAAATTTTACATTGTATCATCTTACAGTGTTTGCTTTCAGGTTTTTCATTCAAGTAAAATATTGGTGCCATATATAAACACTTAAAAGCATCAATTCTAAAACACTTTTAGCAAATTCAAATGTAGTTCTCATCTAGAAAAGAAAAAAAACACACACTTATGATGTTTGCTTACTTTGTGTTAGAAAATGAACAATAAAACCCACTTCCACAATACAAATTGTGTTCTATACCATTTTATTCAAGTTATTCCCTGAATGAATTAAATATTCTAACCCTGTTGGATTCTTGATTATTTTCAGTACTGTTGTGAGCAGGAGAGCTGTGCTGACAACTGAGTCCAACTGTCATAGTTCATAATTCAGGCAGGCTGGTATTCAAAGGAATTATGTAATGTCCACAAAGAACAGTTTCATTCAGTATTTGTAAAAAAAACATGTCCCAAATAATTATGATGTTGCTGTTCTTTCTGAAGGCTCAAATTGTCCCGCTTCAAACTTTTCTTTAAACTTTAAGTAATCTCTTCTTTTATCAAAATGTTTAATCTATTAGAAAGAGAAAACAATTAAAGGAGACAGAGTAAAAAGGACACCATGCAGCATGACAAAATGAGCAAAGATTTAAAATCAGTCTATGATAAATTGAATCATTATTTGAACACCTTTCTATAGCATGTACGTGTGTGTGTGTGTGTGTGTGTGTGTGTGTGTGTGTGTGTGTGTGTGTGTGTGTATCTCAGAACCAAAATTTAGACCTGGAAGCAAGTTTAATAATTATGCTAAATCAGTATGACTCGATGGAGAATTTTCCCAAAATAAAAATATTAAGGTTTCATTAAAAAGGGTGAATATGGTTAAGCTTTTTAAGCCGAAAGCAGCCTATGATAAGGGAGTTTTAAATAAATATAACTTAAAAAGTTAAGTAAATGTAGGATTGACAACTAAGAGATCTTTTAGAAAGTATCTGAACACTAAGAAAGGACATGTTTCTCCCCACTTGGGAAAAAAAAGAAAACCTGAACGGATATAAGATTGTAATAGTCAATTCAAAGTTACGAATGCGTCCAAATACAATTTAATTTTAAATACACCATCTTTTCACAAAATGGAGAAACACAGATGTCATTCTTACAACTTAATGCTTGCTATTTCTATTAAAATTATTAGTTTTAAAACGTGTTGATTATTGAGTTGCCTTTTTTCTTTTTTTTTTTTTTGCTTTTTAGAGGGCAACTGGGGTTAAGTGACTTGCCCAAAGTCACACAGCTAATAAGTGTGTCAAGTGTCTGAGGCCAAATTTGAACTCAGGTCCTCCTGACTGCAGCGCTCTATTCACTGTTCACTCTATAGCACCACCTAGCTGCCCTGAGTTGATTTCTTTGACACTAAAGTGCTGATAAATCATGAGATTGAGTACATTAAATTTTCTTATACAAAATGTACTTCATTTTGTATAAGCTTAATTGTGAAGTAGAGGTGACTTTGGGTTCTCTTGAAGGTTATACTAATAATGAAAATTTGGCAGTGCTTTCCAAGCTAGAAAAAGCAACCAGTGAAGAAAAGGCTGTGTGGTAGGGCCTGCCATTGTGTAACGGCTTCAAAATGTGAACATGGTGAAGGGATTTGAGAAGGAAGGCATCTCATCTGCTGTGACTACCACTGTCCCACTCCTCCTATATTACAGATGGAGAAATTGAGGCCCAAGGAAGTTAAGTGCCAAAAATCACAAAGTTGGCAAAACTGGCTTTTGAACCCAAGTCCTCTGATTCCAATTCCAATGACTTTTTCTATTACACCAGTGCCTCTCATGGAACTATCACAGATAGTTCACAAAGCAAAGAGTTCCTTGTTTTCAATATGTTTCTATAGTCTGCCTCTTTATAAAACTTTCTTCAAAAGGCTATAAATTTATTTACATTTTAGATACCATATGTTCAGGAATATAACAATCCTACTATGCCATTAAGAAATGAGAAATAGGAACTCAGAGAACTGTAACAACTAGAACAGTGAACACAATGACTACAGTGATGCAAAGAAAACCAAAGGCAGCCAAACTGATTAATTGTAATGACCAATCTTGGTCCTAGAGAACAGATGCTGAAGCACAATTCTGCCTCAGTAGAGAGATAAGAGATCACAGGCATGTGCTACATATATCATACTCAGTCTGTTATATGTTTTTTTTTTTTAAACTGCTTTCTTTGGTTATACAGGAGGAAATGTTGGGAAATGACTGGTATAATAATAGCATTTGTAGAATGTTCTATAATTTGCAAAACATCTTGCAGCTATTTTATCCTCCCTAGGTGCTATGATTATCTCTATGTTACAGATGAGGAAACCAAGTCAGACAGGTTAAATGACTTGCCTAGGGTAGTATAGCTAATAAATATCTGAGGCCAAATCTGAACTAGGGTTTTCCTAACTCCAGACCCAGTTAGTGTTTGTTCTATCCACTGGGCCATCTAGCTACATATAAAAACAAAAGGCATCAAAACTTTTTAAAGAATGTATTATTAAAAGCTGTAATAGAAGTCAACGTGATATAATGGAAAGATCACTGGATTGGGAACCAGGACTGTCTGTGATTACCATGAAGTTAGTGAGTTGACCTTGAGCAAACTCTTCAGCCCTTTGATCCTAAGCTTCCCTAGGCTCAAAATAAGGGGGCTGCACTGATGACTTCATGTTAAGGTCTCTTCTAAGAGTAAAATGCCAGGTTTTTCTTAAAAGGTATTAATAGTCATTGGGACTGAAGCTATTCTTTAGCTGGTATTGGGAACTCCCAGATGAAGAAACTCATATGCAGGTTGGTACTTTTTCTAGGCTTAAGAGCTGCCTATGATACTGTAATTTCCCAGAGGTCAACACATCTAGTCTAGATCAAAGGTAGAACTTGATCCAAGGATTCCCTGGCTCTGAGGTTGGCTCTATAACTTATGCTATGCTGTTTTCAATAATATCATAACATCTATTTATATATAGAACTTTGGAGGGAGTGAGTTTTTTCCTTTTCATTAAGAAGCACTTTAATAACAACCCAAAATGGCAATTTCTCTTTTAAATCAGAATTTAAAAAAATAACACACTGATTTTTACCTATTCTGATAAAACTATAGGCAGAACTGATGTGAACTACTAACAAGTATATAGTGTTTGTTCAACAGGAAATCTGTAAGAAGAAATTGTACATATATGACATTCCTTTGATCATTATCTCATCTCCCTATCTATACTTTGCCTTCAATACATTTATCCCTTCCACATTGCCAGGGTTTGGGGCATGTGATGCCCCAATGATCTGAAAAATCTGCAGAAAAGTTTTTGGACCTCCCTTCATACCTGAGAAGAACTGTCTAAATTTTTTTTTGCGGGGGGGGGGGGTGCGGGGTAAGGATGGTTGTTATAGTACCTTATTGAAAATTTGGGTTAAGTATTCAGTCATAGGCTATATTATACAATACTATCCATATATTTTATGCATTTCTGAGTTTCTAAACTTTGTGTCATCTGCAGCTTCCACAAAATTCCCATGTAATTTCTTATGCCGACAATGATATTGAGCCTGCAATGTGTAAGGGATATTATCTCTAATCCTTCCACTCCATTTTTAAACAGTTTTCTTCCCAGTCTTAATTACATAATTGACTAAATTCAATTTCATCTCATACTTAGCTCTTGGATCCCTTATCTCAGTCTCCATTCTCAACTCTTTCCAAACCTCAACCCTGAATAACTCTGAACAGAGCTGGAAGAAGCCTAACACCCAAGCTGACTAGTTATACTGCAAATTGTTACCACCTCACTTCAGCTGGGTTTTCTCAGAAGCAAGGCCTCTCTATACTTCTCCCTAATTGATTCTCCTTACAACTCACAGAGGCTATTCTGAACCTTCTCTTCTTTCCTCAAGCATCCACCTTTCCCTACTCCCACCCTCTCAGCTGAGGCCCTGACTTCTTAATTTACTGAGAAAACTGACCAGGTTCTAGCTCAACACCTCAAAGCCCCTTATTTTAACCCCCCTCCCTCCTCCTTCCTTACAATCCCTAATAAAGACGTGGATGTTCACATCCTCTTTTTGTTTCCTTATTCTGTTCAGGGGCTTCAAAGACTGGAAGATGCAGAAAAGATCTGCATTGTTAGAAGTTCATTGAAGGGAACTCTCTACCAATGGGGGAGAGAGAAGCTAAATTTCAGCTAGAAGTTTGTGAAAATGAAGTTGTAATTCATTTCTATTCAAGTTCACAAATGTGCCCCACAGAGGGTCCCCCAATTCTATCTACAAACTCCCCCCTCCCCAGCTTCAAGGTTAAGAACATTTGTTCTATATATACCCTCTTCTCTGGGTTTTCATGACTCTTCTAGCTCGTCCCTACCTGTCCAATTATTTGCCAGACCTTGGTTGTAATACTACCACAACTCTTGAATCTGTCCCTTTCTCCTTATTCCCAATTACCAATCTTAGTTGAAGCTCTTGTCAACTTTCCCCTGGGTTCTTGCAAATGGCTCCCAAGTCTCTCCCCATTACCCAGTAAAGGTCTTACTATGTCACCCCCGTTTTATACTCTAGTAGCCACTGCTTCTAGGATCAAAGAGAAACCTCTTCATAACCTGGCTTCAACCAACCACCTAAGTCTCAAATTTTACTTCCCTTTCCACAAAGTAGTCCACCCAAACTGATCTTATCTCTGTTGCTTACCTGCTATCCTCATTCTCCCATCTATATGTATTAGCACTTGACACAACCCTTGCCTATAGAGAAGGTACTCCTCCCTCCTCACTTTCATCTCTTAAATCCCTTACTCAAAGACTCAACTTCTGAAGCACCATTTTGAACATGTCTTTCCTGATCCCTCAGGCTCAAGTGCTTTCCATCTGTGCCTTGTAGTTGGTTAGTATTTACTCAACACATAGTTATGTGTACACACTGTCTCAATAAATGTAAGCTCCCTAAGATCACGTTTCCACCAGCACAGTACATGGCATATAGTAAGCATTTAACAAATACTTCTTGGTTAACTTCAAAGTCAGAAGCCAAGTGAAACTCAAATGTCCTTCAGCTGGCACCCACCATGAATCCTTTATAACCTCTGCTAGGCTAATATTATTTTTATCAAGACCAATACTTATATTTAGTTGGCATTTAATAAATACTGATTAAAGTGTATGCAGGTTAAAAAAAATACAAGGGGCAGCTAGGTGGTGCAGTGAACAAAGCACTAGCCCTGGAATCAGGAGGACCTGAGTTCAAATCCAGCCTCAGACACTTAACACAAAAACTAGCAGGGTGACCTTGGGCAAGTCATTTAACCCCAACTGCACCCCAAAAAGAAAAAAAAAACCAAAACAAAACAAAAAAATTCAGTTTAGGGAAGACCCTGATCGTTTTTGTTTTTTTTGGGGGGGGGGAGAGGGGTAAGAGGTGGTGGGTGGAGTCAGGAAAGGCCTTGTGTAGAAAATGATTTGATCTAAAGGATTCGAAGAGGTGGAGGTGAGAAGGGAGCATGTGCCAGCCAATGAGGACAGCCAGTGCAGAAATACAGAAGGGAGTAAAAAGTGTCATGTGGGAGGGATAGCAATAAGGCTAGTTTGGCTATACTGGAGTGTGAAAAGGAGAAGACAAGCTGATATATATAACAAAAGCCAAGATAATTTAGAATCTAGTTGTGAAGGGCTTCCAAGGCCCAGTAGGAGAGTTTCTATTTTATCTTAGAGGAAAGAGAGCCAGTGATATTGATAAAGAAGGGTAGTCACATGGTCAGATCTTCATTTAAGGAAAGTCACTTTGGCAGCTGTGGAATGGGGAAGAGGCTAGAAGCAGGGACATCAAATAGAAGGCTATTGCAATGGTCCCAGTGAAAGATAGTAAGGTAGAGCATGGAAACAAGATAAACTGTCAAATGACTCAATTATCAAGAAAATATATCTTTCAATACAAATGATAGTTGATTTAGGTAGTTTTACAATTAGGCAGATATTTATGTCGACGTTTATTGCTGCATCTGCAAAATAAATTTATTGGACAACTTGATCTTTTAACACCTCAATTCTAACACGAGGTTAAGTGAGGAAAGTACATGTAAATTTACATGTGCCTATCCTATTCAATATAATAAAGCCAAGAGTGAATAACATAGCAAAGATACCAACCAATAAGCATTTATTGAATTCCTACTACCCAGTGGGAGAGTAAAAAATAAAAGTGAAAGTTCCTGCCACAAGGAAGCTTACTCTCTATTGAGGGAAAAAAATATGCACACTCTTCAGTATCTCTTAAAATATATTTAAAAAAATACAAAGTAATTTGGGGAGAAAGGCACTAAGAGGTGGGGGGTAGGGAGGGTTAGGAATGGCCTCAGGTAGTATTTGAGCTCAACACTGAAGAAAACTTGAGATTTTAAGGTAAGGAGGTAGTATATCATCTGTGCATGGGAATGGGGGTCAACCAATGCAAAGTCAAGGAACTGGGGAATGGAATATCACATCTGATGAACAAGAATGTTGTTTGGACAGGACCAAAGGTTGCATGAAGAATAAGGCTGGGAAGGCTGGTTAGAGCCAGGTTGTAAAAGGCTTTAAATGTCAGAGAGAGGAGCTTGTACTTGTTTCCAAAGATGATGGAGAACCAAGTACTATATAAAGGTCAGCTATTGTTAAGTGGGAATTAAGAACTAAGGAGAACTTCATCATCGTCCTGTTAATAGAATCACAAATTAAGAGATGAGTGGAATTTCGGAAGTGATATAGTTAAGTTGCCTTATTTTATGGATGAGACAACTAAGGCTGAAAAGTGAAGTGACTTATCCAGGGTCACAAAGTTGCAAAAACTTTGGAATGTGAATCCCAAGTCTTTTGAACAGACACCTGGCAAGCTTTTCCCTCTACCACAAAATACTGTATTTCAGAAACATGAGCAACAGTATATTCAGACATTTTTCATAAAATTAACAAGCATTTATGAAGTGCTTGTTATTTGACAGGCACTGTACTAAATAATGTTTATTGAATGTTAATAAAGTTTATTAAAAATGAAAGTTTGTCTCCCTATCTATATAAAAAGATAAGGAAATGCTAGCATTACTTACCCACTGTTGGGGGCAGCTTGATTCAAAAAGGCTTCTTAACGTTTTACACTTGGAGGCATCATCAGTATTTTCATCCAAGCACTTCCAGTAGTCATCACGAGCTCCCCAGCAAATTTGCCTTTCTTTCCTGGAAGGCGCTGTCATTTTTACTTCTATCACAGAAAAAAAGGATCACTACTTGAAGGGACTCCTGTCATTTATTAAGGAACTTGTACTATATAAGAAGAAAATGCAAAATCCCACTAGAATCTTCCTGCCTACAAATGATACCAAGGAGCCAGAGTGCACTGAGCTGGCTTTAAGTTCAATTCACAGCTTCACCAATAATGTGTCTTTCCATGACTCTTTCAGAATTGACTGTTTACTTCTTTTGTCACCTTTGAAAATTTGCTGAATATAAGGTAAAACCTCAAAGTTGTTTTGATTTGCATTTCTCTTATTAGCAGTTTGGAGCAATCTTTCATGCATTTGCTAATAGTTTATGGTTCTTTTTTTTGAGAATTTCTTATTCATATCCTTTGGCCATTTATCCATTAGGGAACGATTTTGTCCTATACATCTGTATTGAGGGCAGTGTGAAACTGAACTTGGTTAGGTGATCAATACTGGGAAGGGAGATAACTAAAATTATTAGGGTGGAAGGATTAGAGATGATAATAAAGGCAAAGTATGAGTGAAGAGATGAGGCAAAGGGAGGTAAAAATAAGGGAAACTATCAACTGGGAAAAATCATATCCCCCTCCTCCTGCCAAAATTCAACAGGAAGGGACAAAGAAATACTTCAAAAGAAGGTAACTACAGACAGAAAGATTCCAGGTCCTGACCTTGTTTCTGAGTCCTTACCGACACAGAAAAATAATTAACTAAGGATGACTATGATAAGGGCTACTGCAGCTCTTTACTACACCGCAAGTGTCCGAAGCCGAATATGAACTCGGTCTTCAGCCTCCAGGCCCTGTACTCTGACTCACCGGTCTACCCGATAAAGACGAGCATTTCTATAGAGCTTTACACATAGGATTTAATTTGATCTTCAAGTTTTCGAGGTAGGGAGTTATCCCCATTTAAAGACGAGGAAACGGGTCACAGAGTGTGTGCAAGCCAGGATGTGAACTTGGGTCCATCAGACTCAAGTCCGACCCTCTACAGTGGTTTAAAGTTTATAAAATTTTTGATATCTCCCGCGACCCTATAAAACAACCTTGGGCCATTGGAAAAACCGGGCCATCCCCTTCCTCCTGCTTCCGCCCGCAGGCCCCACCCCCCAAAGCGAAAGCAGGACCAGGTTTCCCGGGAAGCGGCCTCCCCAGCCCAGAAACGCGGCTTTGAGAACGGTCCCGTCTACTTGGGGGAGGGAATCCTTCTCTCTAGCGACAGAGTTTGTACAGACCCGAGGGCCACCACCGCAATCAGGAAACCATCACAAGAACAGTAACTTACCTGCTTGGAGGCGAACCCCTAGCCGTTCCGGCGTGACTCCTTCGAGCCACCGTCTCTTCTAGGTGGAGGGGGCGGGATTTCCTGTGTTCGCTCCCCTTCCCTCTCGGAGTGATTTCCTGCTGTAGCCGGAAGCTGCTGGTGTGTAGGACGGTTAGCTGACCTCAGACTGGGATGTTACAGAGAAAAAAATGTTATTTGTCTTAGAAACGTTGGCGTGTCTGGTGGTCTTACCGTGGCCTCCCTCCCCGCCGACTCAGCGCCGTGATTTTTCTCCTCCCCTTCACTTCCTCCCTTGGCAGAATATCTCTGCTGTTACCTCGACTTGGGCTCCCCCTGCTCCAGAGCTAAGACGCGGCTTAGGGCCTTGGGGCGGGATATATGGTAGGGGTGGACAGAGGGAAGAGACTTTATGTAAGGTGAACATATTTTAGGAAGCCCAAATCATAAAATACTGTACAGAAATGGATTTTGTATTTAGGAAGTAATTTTCTGTACCTGTGGAAAGTCTTATTAATGGTTCTAAGCTGCCACAGAGTGACCTTGACAAAGTCACTTAAGCTGTGAGCTGACCTTTATTCATCTGCAAAACGAGGGCACTTAACTGGATTTGGAAGACTTTACAAATTCAAGTCTATCGACCTTAAAAGGCATAGGCCTGAGGCCCGGACCTCTGATTCCCTTTGTATAGCGAACTCCCTCCGCCAATGCAGGTTGGCATGTAGACTGTAAATTATAGGCCTAGTCAGCCAGAGAACTGAGAGATCAGAGACGGAACTTAAACTAAGGTCTTCTGGCTTTGAGGTCATCTCTTTAGCCCCGGCACCTCCCTGCCTCTGATGACCCTTAAAAGCCCTCTTCAAATACTACCTCTTCCAAGAAGCCTTCCCTGAATCCCAGAACTTATTTGATCTCTATCAGAACTCTAATATGTAACTTTGAAATGCAAATAATAGATATTGTGTTTTTACTAATTCCAATTATCGCCATCACCTACTAGAGTATAAACCCCTGGAGGCAGGGGCTAGGGGATCAGTGAATTTAAGGGGGAAAAAATCTTTATTGTCACTAACCTCTAACTGAAATTTGGCATTTTCAATAATGATTTGAAAACATGTGAAGGGTTCATAGGTTTCACCTGATCAAGTGGTAGAAAGAGCACTGGATTTGAGATGAGTGCCTGAGTTATCTATGACCCCATTTGGGGTTTTCTTACCAAAGATGCTGGAGTGGTTTGTCATTTTCTTCTCCAGCTCTTTTTAAAGATGAGGAAACTGAGGCAAACAGGGGTAAGTGACTTGCCCCAGGGTCACAAAGCTAGTTAGTGTCTGAGGCCAAATTTGAACCCAGGTTTTTCTGATTCTAGGCCCTGGACTTTATTCACCACCTAGTTGTCCTCTTTGCTTTATCAATTATTAGCTATAATATTAAGTTGACTCCCTGAGCTGCAGTTTACCTACTCTGAGAAATGAACTATTTTAAGTCATAAAGCAGCATGTAAACTCGAGTTATTAGTTATTACGGAAAAGATTTCCAGAGCTCCCTATTTCGTAAGAATTTCAGATTTGGAAGGAATCTTAGGGTCTTTCTGGTCCGATCTGTTTTGCAGGTGGGAGGAAAAGAAGGAGCAATCCTACCAGCCTCCCTTTCATAGCATGTTAGAAGAGTGGTTGGTCATCCAACTTTTGTTGAATGCCCTTAAGTGAAAGAATACATTGCCTAAGGCTGCTAAGTTAGCTCTTTTCCCAAAATTCTTCATTGATTAATAAAAATTTTCCTTTACGTTGTGACAGATTTGCCTCTTTACAATTTGAACTCATTGGTCCTAGGACCTTTTTTAAAAAACTGATAATAGCTCTTATTTCAAGTTTTCTTTAGCCTAAAAGATACCCAGTTAATAGATTGAAAACTGGAAGGGACTCTTGGGATCATGTAGTCCAACCCATCATTTTATAGTTGAGGAAACTGAAGCCCAGAATGGTTAAATGACTTGGCCCAAATGACAGCACTCATTCCATTGTGTTGTTTCTATTGCAGTGATAAGATGATTGTCCTCATCTTTTCCATACAAACTGCTCTCTAGCTATACTCAGTCAACAAGCATCTGTTAAACACTGTGCCAGGTACTGTGCTAAGTTCTGGGGATACAAAGAAAGAGCAAAAATAGTACCTTCTTCTTAGGAACTTACATTTTAATGGAGATGACCTGTATATAAATAGGGGACATATGTAAGAGATGCTTTGGAGAAAGAAATTACAAAATTTGGAAATTAATTAGATGTGTGAGGTAAATAAGAGGAGTCAGGGATGACTGAGATAGCAGGCCTGGTAGACTAGAAGAAGGTGGTGCCCTTGACAGCAATAGGGAAATTCGTAGAGGTAAAGTTGAAAGGAAAGATAATGATACTAAATGTGGACATAATGGATTTGAAATGACTGCCAGATATCCATTTTGCAATGTCCAATAGGCAGTTACTGATATGATACTGAAGCTTAAGGAGAGACTAGGACTAGATATATACATTTGGGAATTATAGTAATAGAGATACTAATTGAGGGCTGATGAAATCACCAAGTGAGAGCAAAAGGAGAAGAGGGTCCTGTTTAATCAGCAAGCGTTTTTTATTAAGCACTTAGTTTGGGGCTACAAAGAAGGACAAAAACAGTCCCTACCCTGAAAAAGCTCACATTCTAACGGGGGAGACATGTAAATAACTACTACATACAATAGCTAGCACATACAAGTACATACATAGAGCAGATTATAGATAATCTGAGAAGCAAAGGCACTAGCAATGAGGGGGTCTGCTGCAGAATGTAATCCTTGAGTTGTGAAAGAAGCCAGGGAAACCAAGAGGCATGAGTGAGAAGGCAGAACATTTCAGTTATGGGGGATAGTTAATGTAAAGGTATGGAGGTGGGAGATGGAGTATCCTGTTTGGCAAGTGGGCCATTTGTAGATTATAGAATTCATGACATGGAGGAAAGCCAAGTGTAAGAAGACTGGAAAGGTAGGAAGGAATCAGGTTTTGAAAAAACAACTTTATATTTGATTCTAGAGATAATTAGGGAATTCAACACTAACTCTCCTATCTGATGTTTGTGAACTTGATTTTTGGAACTTGAATATAAGAATTAACATTTCTCCGTATGTGTCCTATTATTAGATTTGGTACAATATTCTAATTTTACAAGACCATTTTGAATTCTGACTTGTCATTGAATGTGTTCATTCTCCCTAACTATGTCATTTGCAAATCTGATAAGCATGCCATCAATGCTTTTATTCAGTCATTGATAAAATGTGTTAAATAGCACAGCTAATTGATCCCTGAAGAATTCTTCAGGAGACTTCCATAAAATTGATATCAGTTATACTGTTTTATTATTATTATTATTATTTATTTAAATAAGGACTTCCCTGAAAAACTGAGGCAGCTAGGTGACCAGTGGATAGAGCACTGGGCTTAGAATCAGGAAAACTCATGTTCTTGAGCTGAAATCTAACTTCAGACACTTATTAGCTGTGTGACCCTGGGCAAGTCACTTAAATCCTATTTACCTCAATTCCTCAGTTGTAGAATGGAGATATACTGGAGAAGGAAATGGCAAACCACTCCAGTATCTTTGCTAAGAAAATCATGGTCTTGTTCCATGGGTTCATGAAGAGTAGGATGTGACTGAACAACAACAGTAGTTATATTTTTCCGGGATATAGGTTCTTTTCCCAAGCTTTCCTCTATATCTGAGAAAATAGGCAAGTTTATGAGATGGTCCATATGATTATACTGTGACATTTCTTGAACAACAAAGCTAGTAGTTAGATATGTGACTTTTAAAGTTCTAAAATATGTTTAACTAGGGACTACTCCCAGGATCTGAATTTCACCAGAGGGTTAAAGGGGTTAAGTAGGAGTAGATAATTGTCATGGGACTGGGCAAGGATGGGGGGGAAGATTGGGAAGGAAATAATAGGGGTTATATTTATTTATCTTTGTTTATACTTTGTATTCCCTGTTTAAACCTCCACCTTTTATTCTTGTGTTTCCTCTGGGACTCAGTATAGTACTCTAAATACAGAAGGTACTTAATATTGGTTCAGTAAATGAATTTGCTTTATTGTATTTTTCATTCCTTTTCAATCCTTTTCATCTCTGCAAGTCTTCTGAAAAACACTTTAATTTTACAAGAATAAACTCTAATTTGACTGGCTGAGGTCAGTTTTTGCTATTAAAATTTATGAATAAAGGTCAGTCCTCCACAATCTGTTTCTGAAACAAATTCCATCTGTTGAAAGCTCTAGTCCTGTAGTATATTCTTAAGGTTTCTGAAGCACATAAGCATCATTCATTTTCATTCTTTAGGGCTGATTTCCAATCCTTTATAGTCAACATTGGCAGATTTTCAGGGTGTTTATGTGATACTAACCACCACCACACTTATGTTCTTCAGTATGGGAAATGTCATCCATTCAATTTAAGAACACAGATGGACTCTTGACTGTGTGGTGCTATTAGAACCACTTGCTAATTTTCCTTTTAAACTGTGTCCAAAGGTGGCAATTTATTAAGCATCAGTGTGTTTTCTATATAACTGCTATTTTCAATGTTTTTCTTATGGTTGCTAAGAAGATACAATCTAGTTTAACTATATTGTGTGTTCTTATGGACTGAATTCAACAACAAACACTAAGCTTGCACTATGTGAAAAGGCACTGAACTAGGCAATGAGCATACAGAGATGTAAACAAGATTGTTTACTTTAAAGGATCTCACATTCTTCTGGTGTTGGAGGTAGTACAGAATTTATACAGAGGAATGGATATAAGATTATTTGAATTGGTTTATAACCTTGGATTATAACAGCATTATTTTCAACTCTTCACTCTTCCTTCCCCAATATAGTTGCAAAATCTTGCTATTTCTACCTCCACAACATCTCTCACATCTGACCCCTTCTCTCTACTCACAAGATAACCACCTTGGTTCAGGTCCTCATCAGCTTTCACCTAGATTATTGCATTAGATTGGTCTCTCTGTTTCAAGTGTCTCACAACTTTAGTCCATCCTAGACATTGCTGCCAAAGTGATTTTTCCTAAGTGATAATCTAACCATGTCATTGTCCTGTCCAATAAATGCTATTGCTTTCTACTACCTCTAGGATAAATATAAACTCTATAGCTTTTAGATTCCTGTATAACCTAACCCCAACTGATTCTTACCAACCTCATTGGACACTATTCCTTCTTCTTATACTCTTTGATCCAGCAAAATTGGCCTTCTCTCTTCTCCACTGATGATATACTATCTCCCAACTCCATATGTTTAAGATGCAGTTCAGGAACCATCTTCTGCATGAAGTTTTTCCTTCTCACCATAACTGCTAGAGTCTTACCTCTTGCAAACTTTCTTATAACTACTTTTTATTAAATTTTTAGGTTTTGCTGTATATATTTAAACATACTGTTCTCCCTGTTTAGAATGAAAGTTCATTATGAATAGAGCTTATTTCATAACCTTGCACCAATCTGTCTTTCCAGCATCATTGTATATTACTCCCCCTCATACACTCTTTGATCCAACAAAATTAGCCTTCTCTCTTTTCCTCACAGAAGACATTCCATATTGAGATTTCAGTGTCTTTGTACTGGCTGTTCCCCATGAATGAAATGCACTCCCTCCTCACTTCTACCTCATAGAATTGTTTTGTTCTTTAAGAAGCTGTACAACCATTACCTTCTACATGAAGCCTTTTCTGATCCCCTCAAATGCTAGTGACCTCCATCTTGATTAGTCTTGTATAATTGTATTTATTCTCTTTCTCTTTATTCAGCATATAATTGTATAGACTTAGTAATCACCTTCCCCACTAAAATGTAAGCTCCTTGATAATAAAGATTTTACCATTTATTGTATTTATTTGCTTAATGCCTAGTGTTTGACACATAGAAGGTACTTAATACATATTTGTTGATTGATTTGAAGAGTGAGAGAGCAGGAAAAATTGGGGAATTGGGGAAGGCTTTCCTGAGGATGTGGTACCTGAGCCAAACCTTGAAGGAGGATAAGGATTTTGAAAGCCATAGAAGAGGAGGCAGTACATTAATCAGGCATGGAAGATGGTTTGTGTAAGGACACAGAAGTGGGAAGTGGAATGTTGTGTAGTCCACTTTGGCTAGAATGGAGACTGTGAAAGAAATAGGGACATAAAGGAAGGTTGATGCCAGATTATTAAGGCCTTAAGTGTCAAGCCAAGGAAACTTTTCTTCTTAATTATAGGCAGTAAGGAAACAATGAAGAATTTTGAGTCAGAAAGTGACTTGGCCAGAAAAATAGGAAGATTATTTTTGCATCAATGTGAAGATGTTTGCTGTGGACTAATAAATACCCAATCCCTGAATTACTACAGATATACTAAATGAAATTAATAATCATGCAAAACATTTTGTTCCCAAAGCCAAATGAGTGAAGTATTAAAGTATTCAAGCTACATTATGCAATTGGTTGGACAGCCCATAAACTTGGTCAATTAATGAATATATCTTTGAAGACACTATAGGTGATTAATGGATTAGGCTCAGAATTGAAATGAAGAAAGAAAGCAGGTTAGATTGTACAGTATTTGGGAAATTATGTAGAGATTTTAATAACCTTAGGCTTTTTACTAAAACAAAACTTTTTTTACAGCAGTATTTTTGGGGAGACCTTATATGGACGTGAATCATTGAATATTTTAATCTCCAAACAATCCAAATTGTATGTCATCCAAAAGACAATAGTGGTTAGAAATAGACTGTATCACATTTCCAGGAAATAATTATATATAAGAAGTAGAATAAAAGTTATCAAAGATAGGTATGATCAGAAAAGTAAAAGAGCTGGTCATTTACTAAGGGTGAGAGATAACAGATGACTCAATATTGTATTCAATTTTGTAGCTACACAATGTCAGCAGATGTAGAGGTCCATTAAGTGGGCCACCTGTAGAGGATTTAAAGGAGGGTGTGGATAAAAGTTACAGAGCATAAGAGGACATGTTGAAGGATATATCTATTGATGAAATCATAAATCTATCAGAGTAGAGAAGGATTGGAGATAGAAGAAACTGGAAGTGGGAAGACCAATTATGTTATTACAATAGTGGTGAGAGATGATGGGAGAGAAGATAATGGATGCAAGACTTGATAATGCTAATGTGAAATTGATTGGACTGCTTAACTGACAGTACTGAAACACTGGGACCACCAAAACTATGGAAGAAATAAAATACTTTATAAAAAGGTTTTTTTGATTGAGGATATTATGGTACACATTGGGAAAAGTGAGGAACAGATGAGGAATAATGTTAGCAAAACTTTTTTTCAGAGACATTTGCCTCTTTCAAACATAACCTATGACTCCTGAACCTAAAATTTTTTAGCTTTGATAAAAGTATATCTTAGTAAATTGTCCCCAACAACTTACACTTTTAGTCTTTAGTTGAAAGTAAAAAGTGTGAATATGGGTGGCCTTGTGAATAAAGAGCTTCACTTGTAGTCAAGAAGATCTGAGTTCAAATTTAGCCTCAGACACTTATGTCATTTATCTTCTCTCAACTTCATTTTCTTTATTTGGAAAGTGGGGGTCATAATAGTCCCTACATTACAGAGCTTTTATGAGAATCAAATGAGATGATATAGAAAGCATTCTGCAAAACTTAAAGCACAACATAAATGCTAGCTATTAAGCATTATAGAAGAATATATAGCTCATATTGGGGTACATTTAAAATATGCAAATAATTTTTCATCAAAATAAGAATTGGCTCAAATAACTGATTTCTTTTGCAAAAGATCTTAATTGAAATCTTTTACTTGATACTTTTTCTTTTGATAGCACATTTCTTTCTGAATATATTCTGCCCTTTTCCCCTAACCAGTAAGTCTTTCTTTGTAACAAAGATTTAAAATAAAGAGGAAGGAGGCAGGTAGGGGAAGCAGTTGAGCAAAAACACTAAATACATCAACAGAGACTGTTGATTATATGTAATATTCCATACCCATATTCTCCCCATTTCTGCAAAGAAAGGGGAGGTGTTGGGGCAGCTAGGTGGTGTAGTGAGTAAAAGTGCCACCCCGGAGTCCTGAGGACCTGGGATTAGTTCCTGCCTCAGTTACTTAGCACCCACACGTAACTAGCCATGTAACCTGGAGCAAGTTACTTAACCCCAATTGCTTTAAAAAAAAAAAAAAGAAAGGGGAGATGCCAAAGTTAGTCATTCATAGTACACAGAATAAAATTTTTTTGTGTATCTTTTCAGTTTACAGTGCTCTAATAATTATATGCACAGTATTTCTGGTTCTACTTCACTCTATATCAATTTGTATAAATTTTCATGCTTCTGAGAAGATTAAAATTGATCCCATATTATTTTCTTATTGATCTTATTTACAATTAATTGATTTTGTCTTGTAACCACTGTAATGGGAATCCAAAGATCTTTCCTGCCCCTTGGCCCCTTGATATTCTTAGGTGAATCTGAGAACCTTCCCAGATTTGAAAATATACTCTGCCCCCTAATAGGCTGAATGTGGTCACATGGAGCCTGTGGCAGGAAGAATGCCCACACTTTGTTACTTTGTGATTGGGCAGTGGGTCAAGAGGATTGTGACATTCTCTGATCCAGGAGAAGGCTATACATATCCTGATGTGAGGTTTTGCTTCGGGGCTCACTTTGGGAAGAGTTGTGTGATTTAGCCAGATGAGACTCTGGGTAGCCATTGAGACCCCAGTTGTGAAAGCCCAGATGTTGGTGCTTCCCTCTCTGGTAACTAACTTGGTATGGATGTAATGGTCAGACAGCTGGAAGCCCTGTCTGCTGAATTGTTTTATTTTCTGTTGTAACTTCTGTTTGTATTCTCTGAAGTTCAGGGTGCTTACTTTTCCCCTGAACTAGGTAAATGATATGTTTGATTGATTAAAGTAAGATTGTTAACCCATTTTGAATTGCTTTCCTTTAGAAAAGCAGATCTAAGAACCTGCGCTAGCAGCCATTCTGGGTATGCTAGGGTGCTTGCTGCTACAACCACTTAGGTCATGGCCCTCTGTCTCTGAGCTTGGTCCAGAGATTCAGCTGGCCTACAATGAATGGATAGGAATAGATGTTAATTTAGTATTTTATATTAAATTCTTTTATTCAGTCCTACATTTTGTATTTTTTTCCTTCTGGAAGTGATTCTATTCTATAACTATATTCTGTATTCCATGTAATCCCAATACTTTCTTTGTCTCAAAGTTAAGCAGCTCATAAGTTCAAAAGTTCACCCTCCTTCTCTATGGCTGACTGTATAAGCTCTAGCTTTTCCATGTACAATGCTAATTAAAAAGAAACTTTAGCCTAGGAACTATTATCTAAGCAACACCTGTAAATTAGGCCTCCCACAGGAGGTTTGTTTCTTCATATAGCTTCAGATTCTGAGAAGTTGAATGATATCAGTGTGCCATCCTTATGAACCAGACCAAATTGACCTTGGTCCATTCTAAGTCCCCCTCGTAAATTTCAGGTGGCTTTATCATGCACAGGCACCTTTAGGTCTGGTGCTCCTGTCAAGTATTTATAACCTTAAGATGCAGCTGGACCCATACATTCACAAACACATTTTTTAGAGACAGAGAGGGGTGGATCTGATGCTCATGTGTGTTACATGTCCCTTCCTTAATGTAACCAATCAATTTCCTAAATCCATGGTGTTATCAGTTTCATAACTAATGATGTGATTTTTGTTCTTTCTTTGTTCTATGCTTACAAAATGTGTTGCAATCTCAAGTTGGGATCTTTTTGGTTACTTGAGGGGCAAAGAGATTTGCTTTATTTGTGGGTAGCATCCCCATTAGTAAAACTTAACTTTGCTTCAAGAATGCCTGCCTCAGTTTATTCTTTTGTAATCTGTATATTCATCATTTCTTTACAGCCATATACAACAATTTGTTTAACCACTCTCTAGTAAATAGTTCATACTTAGCTTCTAGTTCTTGACTAATACACATACACATACAAAGCTGTAATGAATATTTTGATGCTTATTGGACCTTTTTATCTTATCTCCTTGGAGGATATGCCTTGCAGTGGAATCTCTTCAGCAAAGGTATGGGCATTTTCTTTGAGAAAATTTTTGTTGATTTTTAAAATAAAAAATTCATATAATTATATTAGATAAAATACAATTATATAAAGAATTATATTAAAATTTTTTCTTTTTTGTTTTTTTGGAGGAGGAAGGGCAGGGCAATTGGGCTTAAGTGACTTGCCCAAGGTCGGTCACATGGCTGGTTTATGTGTTAAGTGTCTGAGGCTGGATTTGAACTCAGGTCCTCCTGACTCCAGGGCCTGTGCTCTATTCACTGTGCCACCTAGCTGCCCCACCAAAATTTTTTTCTACTAACCCCCCCCCCCTTCTCAGAGAGCCATTTTGTATAACAAATAATTTTTTCTAAAGAAGAAGAAGAAATCAATAAAACTAAGCAAAATGTCAAAAAATTCTAAAACTGTTTAGTGTTTCTTTGTCTCTAAGTTAAGCAGCTCATAAGTTCAAAAGTTCTCCCTCCCTCTCTATGGCTGGCTGTATAAGCTCTAGCTTTTCCATGTACAATGCTAATTAAAAAGAAACACTAAAAAAAAGTGCCATCTATCACGCTTAGTGGACTCACCTCTATAGAAGAGTAGGGTGGAGCTATCTTTTTATATCTCTTTGTAGACAAGCTTGTTCTTTGTAATTTTGCAACATTGTTTCATGGTTGCTCTTTCTATTTACATTGTTGCAGCAATTATGAGTATAATTTTCTTGACTCTGTTTACTTCACTCTGTATCAGGTTGTGTAAATTTTTCCATGCTTCTCTGTATCATGTTCATCTTTTCTTGCAGCACAGTAAATTCCATTATACTCATGTGCTACATTTGCTTAGCATTTTCTCAGTTGGTATACATATGCTTTGATTCCAATTCTTTGCTATCACAAAAATTACTGCTATTAATGTTTTGGTATACCTTTTGTCAATAACTTCCTTGACTATAAGCATAATAGTGGAATCTCTGGGTCAAAGAGCATGTGCATTTTAATAACTTTCTTGTTTGAGCATCATTCCAAATTGCTTTCCAGAATAGATGGGATGATTCATAACTCAAGCAATAGTATATTAGTGTGTCTCTTTCCAAAACTCTTTCAGAATTGTTTCTATTTTTTTGTCATGTTTGATAATTTGCTGAGTGTAAGGTGAACCTCAGAGTTGTTTTGATTTGCATTTTTCTTATTAGCAATTGGACGAACTTTCATGCATTTGCTAATATTTTTTTTTGAGAATTGGTTGTTAATATCCTCTGACCACATCCATCAGAGTATGACTTTTTATCTCATAAATTTGTATTGATTTTCTATTTATTTTGAGTATTAGACCCTTATCAGAGATACTTGATAACAAGATTTTCCCCAGTTAATAGTTTTCCTTATTTTAGCTGCATAAATTTTATTTGTACAAAAGTTTTTTTTTTACTTAAGAATTCCTCCTCTAACCATAGCTGTGAAAGGTAGGAACTTAGTTTTAACAACTTATTTTAAAAACAAATTTTTATTGATATCTTTCATTTTTCTATCACCTAAATTTCTCTATATCTCCCCTGACCCTCAACCTCAATCTTCTCTATATTCCTCCTCTCCCAGAGAATCATCCCCTATAACAAAGAATTTTTTAAACTATTTATAATAGTAAATCAGGCAGAAAACACACACATAGAAGGAGAGATAAAGAGGTCTAAGGTTAATGAGAAAGAAAAGATACACATACCGAAATAGAATATTGGGAACAAGAGTGAAGGCTTACAGTGAAAATGCCTCCAGAAAGATATCAGAGAGCAATAATGATGCATTTTCCATAACAGGAAACTTTTCATAGGACAGAAATAGTATCAGGAGGCTTGATCTCTAAACTTCCAAAAAGAAGTAATGAGAGATGAAAAAAATGTCTCTTTTTCAATTTATTTTAATTTTTCAAACTATGACTACATAGCTAACATTGTCACTGTGTACTTTCCCCATTATGCACATACATTTCAGTTTGTTTGAACTCTCAAACCTGTTGCTTCTTTACATAAAAAAATACATACAAATGATCATTATCAAGTAGAGAGGAACATTTTTCTGATACTTCCTTGATATAAATTTCCCAAACTTACATAGTCAACAAACATTTAATAAATGCCTACTATGTGCTAAGCACTGGGATAACTGCTAATGATACAAAGAAACACAAACACACTGAAACCCCCCAAAACGAAAACTAAGAAACCCCCCAGTTCCTATGCTCAAGGAGCTCATGTCTAATGATGAAGACAACATGCAAATGACTGTGCACAAGCAAGATACACCAAGTATAAATTGGAGATAATTAGCATTGGGAAAGTATTAGCATTAAAAGGAACTGGGGAAAGCTTCTTGCAGATGATTAGATTCTAGCTGAAACTTGAAGGAAGCCAGGGAATTCAGGAGGCAAAGATGAGGAGAGAAAACATTCTAGACTTGGGGGACAAGAAGTTAAAATGCACAGATGGGAGATGAACTATCTTGTGTAAGGAGATCCACTAAATCATAGTGTATATGTACAAGAGAATGAAGTATAAAAGAATATTGGAACAGGGAAAGGGTCAGGTTATGAAGGACTTTAAAAACCACAGAGAAGAATTTATATTTGATCCTAGAGGTGATTAGGAAGCAGTGGAATTTGTTGAGTAAGGGATGACATGGCTGAATACTTATCTAGTAATCTGTTACTCAAGTAATTTCTGCCACTTTTTCCTTCTTCCCCCATCTCACATGATGAAGTGTCCTTACTCCTCACCACAGCTAACTCCTTTACTACTTCATGTGATCCTATTCCATCCCATCTCCTCAAAAGTTTGCCCCTTCTGTCATCTTCACTCTTTTACTTATTTTTGAGCTCTCACTCTCTATTGGCTCACTTCCTATTGCCTACAAACATGCCCATGTCTTCCCTCTCCTGAAAAAACCAACTTTCATTTGATCCTTCCTTCTCCCACATCCTATGTCTCTTCTGCCATTTGTTGTTAAACTCCTTGAAAAGGCTGGCCACAACAGATGCCTCCACTTTCTTTCCTCTAGCTTTTTTCTTTACCCCTTACAGTCTGTTTCCTGGCCTTATCATTCCACTAAAACTGCTCTCTCCCGAGTTACTAATGATTTTTTAGTTGCCAGATTCAGTCGTCTTTTTGCAATCCTTATTCTCCTTGACCTCTATAGGCTGTTGGCACTGTTGATCACTCTCTCCTTCTTAATACCTTATTCTCTCTCTCAGTTTTCAGGGCACTACTTCTGGTTTTCTTCTTACCTATATGATTTCTTTTCTATCTGTCTCCTTTGTTGGATCCTCCTTCAGATCAAACCATCTAGGTGTCCTTCAGGATTCATCATTATCATATCTGGCATTTATATAATGCTTCAAACTTTATAAAGCATATTACAAATAGTATCTCATTTTATACTCACAACAACCATGGAAGTAAGGTGTTACTATTATCCTTACTGTACAAATGAAGAAACTGAGATAGGTTAAATGACTTGTCCAGGATCATTCAGATAGGAAATGTCTGAGGCAAAATTTGACCTTGGGTCCTTTTGCCTCTAGTTCCAGTGCTCAATACACCATACCACCTAGCTGGTTTATTGTGAAAGGTTCTGTAGAATATTTTTCCTCTTAATACTCTGCAGTAGCTTTGGTATTTTTTCCCTAAATACAGTCTGTCCCAAATGTGCTAGTGCAGTTTTATGCTTAAACTTCAGTAAAATATTCAGGACACCCTGTACTTATGAGCATTGTAATACAAGATAACTATTGTTATATTCCTAAAATGATGGTTCTTATTGACTTTATATGCATGATAAAAGCAATTCCATTATAAAGCTGTATGCTATCTTTCAATTTCACTACAATTTCCTTCTTGTTTCATTTATGAGAATGTCAAGATTGATAAGATTTAGTTGTTCCAATTGTCTGTCCACGTGGTTGGTGACTCAGCTAAATTAAAATTTATAGATGGTTCAAATGTTTAATACCCTCTATTATGTTTGTATTAATTTATTTTATATCTTGGATAGCAGACTTTTTTCAGAGGTATTTTATGTGAAAGTTATTTTTCCAACTGACCTTTTATTTTTGATCCTAGTTGCATTACAAATCTTGAATACTACTACACCATGTCTTACACTCAAGAAAGTAGTAGTTTTTACAAATGAAGAGTGTTATTTGGGGTTTTTTGGGGGGGAGAAGGGCATCTGCCATAGAAAGTAGAAAAATTTATAGTTTCACTTTGTTGATCTTTTCATTTATATTGTTGCCATCATTGTAAATGTTGTTTCCTGATTTGACTTGCTTCATACAGTCTCAGTTCATATATATCTTCTCATGTTTTTTTCTGAATTCCTTATATTCATTGTTTCTTATAGTGTAATAATATTCTATTACATTCATGTACCACAATTTGTTTAACCAATATCCAATCTATCCATTTGATTTCCAATTATTGCTACTACAAAAATGGTTGCTATGAATGTCATGATAAAATGAATCCTTTCTGTCTTTGACCTCCTTGCAGTATATGCCTAGCGACTGAATCCCTAGGTCAAAGAATATAGACATTATAATAACTTTTTTTGCACAATTCCAAATTATTTCCAGACTGGTTGAACCAATTCACCTCACCCCTTTTATGGAAAGCTTCTATGCTAAAAACTCAGCTCCACAATTTATTAAATTGGTCTTCCTTAGTTAATTTCTGGCATCTTCCTATGTGTGGCATCAGAGGTAAAGCAGATGTTTCCACTAGAGATCCTACCTTCTCTCTAAAAATCCTATAGCCCTCAACTGCATCACCAAGTGAACATGGTATAAAGGACAGAACCCATGTGTCTCCACATCAAACTAGAAGGATTAACAGCTTGGAATAATCTAGGTGTGCCAGGTCTTGAGGGTGGCCTCTCATAACTCCATGAACATCTTTCCTCTCCTGGTATAGTCTGAATACTCTTATAATATTGAGACTGTATTCTGTCCCCAGAGAGGGCTGAGAGCCAGAGATATCTTTTACCTTGAAACTCTCTTCCCTTGCCCCTTCTCCCTGAAGCCATCAGGAGTTTCTAGTTAGGCCTTATGTTCTTTTGTAAGAGTTAAAATTTACCTGTAATAAAGGTTTATTCTCAGTATGATCTAGGGTTCACCATTTGCATAAAACATTTGTGGAGACTTAAACTATGTGTCTATGTGTTATAGGAATGGGAATTTAAGATCTCCCCTGTGCCTCCGCCCTTTGATAGGCTTAAGTGAGTCTGAGAACCTTCCCAGATTTGAAAATATACTCTGCCCCCTAATAGGCTGAATGTGGTCACATGGAACCTGTGGTGGGAAGCTTGTTTTTCAGGAACACCCACAGCTTGATACTTTGTGATTGGGCAGTGGGTCAAGAGGGTTGTGACATTATCTGAGCCAGGAGAAGGCTATACATACCCTGATGTGAGGTTTTGCTTTGGGGCTCACTTTGGGAAGAATTGTGTGATTTAGCCAGATGAAGACTCTGGGTAGCCATTGAGACCCCAGCTGTGAAAGCCCAGATGTTGGTGCTTCCCTCCCTGGTAACTAACTAGGTATGTATGTAATGGTCAGACAGCTGGAAGCCCTGTCTGCTTAATTGTGCTATTTTCTGTTGTAACTTCTGTTTGTATTCTCTGAAGTTCAGGGTGCTGACTTTTTCCCCTGAACTAGGTAAATGATATATGTTTGATTGATTAAAGTAATATTGTTAACCCATTTTGAGTTGCTTTCCTTTAGAAAAGCAGATCTAGGAACCTGTGTTGGCAGCCACCCTGGGTATGCTAGGATACTTGCTGCTACACTATGGTGAGAGGAAGAGGTGGCATGAGAGAGCTTGGGAAAGGAGAGACATTTTTCCCTCCTCATTTCTTACAGAGAAATGGGGGAAATGGGAAGGTAGGAGGAGAGAGAGAGAGGGAAAGGGGGAGGGAGAGGGAAGAAGAGGGAGGGAGAGAGAGAGAGAGAGAGAGAGAG
>WOXC01004628.1:0-237769 GCA_011680675.1 Gymnobelideus leadbeateri | reverse complement strand
CTTGTATTTTCATTTGGAGCTTTTGGTGCAGGAGTTCTGACCTCACAGTCCTCCTCCATGCTTTGAGCCTCTTTGCTCCTAAAATAGGAGTCCAATGTTGAACTTTTCTGTTTATTTTGTTTTGTTTGCCTAGGCATGTTGCCACTTAATTACTTGATTTTGGGGCTTGTTGCCACAGTAGGACTCTGCCACCCGACAGGGGAGATTCCGCCCAAACGTGGGGTCTTCACAACTTCTGCCAGTTGGGTGGCCTCTGGAAAGCCTCCACCCACTCTGGCAAGTTGGATACCCACCCCAAACTTCCCCCCCAGACCACAATCCAGATCCAGGCAGTTTAAAGCAAGAGCGATTAACCCCCAGACTGATTGCTGGATCTTCCTACAGTTCACAGACCAGGAGCTAGAGCCACTGCTGATGCTGCAAAATGGCTTCTGTGCAGCAGTTTCTTCAGCAGCTTTTTGCCCCCAGGGGAGGAAGCCACGTGTTCCCCAAATACAGGTCCCAAAGTCCATAGGGCACTAACCTCTCACTTTGTCCTAGGCATATCTGTGCTGATAATTCTGGAATCGCCACAATTGCTGGTATTCTGGGGTTCCACCAGCCGGCTGAAGGCCTGGCCGCCCTGGGGCTAAAACCGTGGACCTGGGCTCTGCTCTGTGGGCTGCGCTGTCGGTTCCCAGCGTGCTGGGCTGCCTGCTCTCAGAGCGCTGCGATGGCTGCTCCCTGCAGGGCTGCTGGGCTGTCCTCAGCAGGAGGTTAGCTTCTCTGTGCTGTTCTGTGGGTGCTGTGGCTCCAGAAGTTGTTAGGAGCTCCCTTTCACATTGTTTGAAATTTGTGTGGGGCAGAGCACATTGGAAATGCTGTTTCTACTCCGCCATCTTGGCTCCGCCCCCATCAAGAATGCTTGAAAGCCCTGTATTCCACTGAAGGACCATATTTTCCCCTGAAACATGTCGTTTTGTGGGTTCTGTAGCTCCAAAGTTTGTTCAGAGTCACCTTTTACATGAATTGGAGGAGGTGAGAGCCAGAGCCCCGGGGAAGTCCTGTTTCTACTCCGCCATCTTGACTCAGCCCCCTGGATAAGGCATTCTCATCCCTTGCAGTAATGACTGCAAGTCATTACTTTTCAGTGGCTTGGCTGGAAGCTTCTACTACTAAGCTGCTAGATTCTTGTATCTCTGATTCCAGGCTAGCTTCCTGATTTTATAAAAGACTCTAAGGGAGTGACTGGATCCCTTAAGAAATCCCAACAGACTTCTTGCTACACCTAGTTCACACCTCAGATTCATTTTTTTTTCAATAGAGATGTATTCCCACCTGACAAGGTATTATGATATCTCCATTTTTTCAGTTACTTTAAGTGGAGGTGGGGGAGACGCAGTTCAGCCCTTACACTTTCAAAACATTGGGACTGGAAGGGCCTTCATGCATCTTTTCCAACTCTTCTTCCCCTCCATTTTATTGATAAGGAAACTGAGTTCCAGGGAAGAGAAATGACTGGCTCAAGGTCACCCAGATAGCAGCAATTTAGTGGCAGAGCATGGGATTCCAGCTACAGGTTCAAGAAAAGAAAAACAGGGAAGAAAGGAGAATCCCAAACTGTCCAGATGTGTATCAGTCAACCAACAAGTTCTTGAGCCCCTTCCCTGTGCTAGATAATGGGCAAACCACATAAATGTGCATTGTTGTTATTGATCCTTGACCTCAAGGAGCTTACGCCACAGTTGGGACACAAGGTTATGTACTCATAAAGCAGCTGGAGAGCCATGCATCTGATCAAGTGCTGGATTGGGTGCATAGGACTAGAAGTATTGGAGGAATTCAGAGAAAGGAAGCATCCTCGTGAGTGCATTTTTCCTATTTGTTCAGTTTTATTCATTTAGACTTGAAAGGGATCCCAAAGATCATTTTGAGGAAATTGAGACCCTGTGAGGTTAAGACAGGGCAGCTGGGGGCACTGTAGTGCACAGAGTGCTGAGCCTGGAGTCAGGAAAACTTATTTCCCTGAGTTTGAATCTGGCCTCAGACCCTGCCTAGCAATGTGACCCTGAACAAATCACTTCACCCTGTTTGCCTCAGTTTCCTCTTCTGTAAAATGAGCTGGAGGAGGAAACTGCAAACTATTCCAGTATCTTTGCCAAGAAAACTCCAAATGGGGTCACGAAGAGTCGGATACGACTAACAGACAGAACAACGGAAGCTAACAGACTTGCCCAAGATCACACAGGCAATATCCCCCAGACCTGGGATTCAGACCAGATCCTGCATCCTAATGCTGTGCTTTTCCTGTTGTAAAATGCTCCCTTGGGCAAAGTTTCCTAAAGGAAAGAAACGGATCTGATCTGGGGAGCTTGGGGCGGGGGCCCAGGCAGAGTCTGGTGCATTTTCTCCAACCCACAAGTTGGCGAGGATCTTCATTCCAGGAACAGCACATGCAGCATAGTGCTACTGTTCTCTCCAGTTAGAAACATGAATGTGGTCTCTGATAAACTTGGCATGGACAGAGGTGGCAGTTTGTTTTTATACTTCCTCAAATCTTAATTGCTTCTGGGCTTTTTTGGGGGGTTGTTGTTGTTTTTGTTGTTGTTTCATATCCTGTTGAGAAACTTTGTGCTGTTTCTAGGCTATTGTTCAAAAGATGATTTCATCTTTGATTCACTTTGACATTAACGATTAACTCTTCCTCCCACACTTCTCCCACACATGCCAAACTACTTTATTTCTTCAGGCAGAATTCTGGTAGGTAACCGAAAACAGAGCAGAGGTGGTCCCAGATCAGCTCCTTCTAAATTCTCCAGGTGGTCTTGGGTACTTTTGTACAAAGGTTATTTCAACAATTGAAGTACTTTCACTTGGTCAAAATAATGTTGCAAGCTTCCACCCCACTCCCCACCTCCAGCTTTTGGATGGTATTGACCAAGTTGGTTTTCCATATCTCCTTTTAATTTATTTGAGGCATTGGTTCATCAGACCATGGCCAGTTGACCTTTTCCTTTCTCTCTTTTCCATGGTGCTGGGTTAGTATGGCAGCAGATTGCACAGAGAACCAGGCCCACTCTTGGATTGTTGCCCCATATTATCCATGGCTTGTGGTACCCAGTTGGGAAGCATTAGAATGCCTACAACTGTGTCTCAGGATTCTGAGACTAGTTCCCCACTTGGGGGCAAAGCATAGCGTGATCTTCTAGAATCATGTGCTGTGAAAAGGAAGGGAGGGAAGGAGGCTGGAAAGAATAACTATGAACCCCAGCGATCTATGTTACTTTGTAGAGTCAGAGCCTCCAGGCAGAAGGCTCCCGTGCCAAGGGCATTGGATGAAGCCTGTCTTTCCACCCTGCATTCTCTGCTGTTTCCTCATGGATCTTCCTAGCTCCACAGCACAGCTGTCTGGTTCTCTTCTACTGATTGTAGTCATAAACTGCAAAGGAACCTTCAGGGTTATCTAGTCTACCCTCCTTCCCCCCTCCATTGAATTTAAATATCCTGTACACATAATTATTAGGGGCCTAAGATGGAGCTAACTTTGGAGTCAAGTTCAAATCCTGCCTCCGACCCATACTGCCCTTGTGACCCTGAGCAAGTCACTTAATAAGTGGCATGCAGGAGCTGCTATTCTACACTGGTGGAGAGAGTTTTTACAGTAGGAGTTGTTTAGCTCCATGAAATCACAGGTTTCCTCCTCTTCCACCCCCACCAATAGAAGCATAAAGTATGTGTCATGTGCTATGGAAAAAAGACCATAACAGATGAAGAAACTGAGGCCCAGGTGTTTAAGTGACTCATGTAAGGTCATGTGGCTAGACATCAATCAGAACACATTTATGAAGCCCTTGCTATGTGGCAGACACTGGCCTAGATGGTGAGGATCCAAAGATCCTCAAGGAGCTTACAGTCTAGCAAGTGGAGACAACATAATACAGATATAGGTATATCCAACTGAGATGCAAAGCTGTCTGGGAGATGAGATGAACAGCCGGGTGGGGGTGGGGGGTAGGGAATTAGGAAATGCTTCTTCTCAAAGATGATGCCTGAGCTGATCTTTGAAGGAAATTAGGGATTTTAGGAGCTGGGGGCTAGCAGGGAGCGGATTCTAGACAAAGTGGGGGAGGGGGAGGGGAGGCCATGTCAGTTGCAGAGGGGCAGTGGCAGAAGTTGGAATGTCATGGATGGGGAACAGTTGACCAGGACGTGGTGTGTGTAACGTGGCCCCACAGGGAGATGGTCATACCTGAGCTTTAGGAATCAGCCCTTGGGTAACTCTGAAGAATGGCCTGGAGTAGGGCAATGAATGAGAAGGCTGTTGTGCTAGTAGAGTGAGAAGTGATGAGGGCCTGGCGTAGGGAGGCGGCCCTGTACATGAAGGAAATGGGACAGACTTGAGATGTGGACATTCAGGCTGGTGCCCTGAACAGAAAGAGGGAAGTTTGGGCTTTGGGGGGAGGATAATGGGTTGAGTTTGGGCCCTCTGCAGGAGCTGCACTTCCAAAGGTTCATTAGGCAGTTGATGCTGAAGGACTAGATCTCAGGTCACTCCAGTCTCTTTTTTTTTTTCTCCAGTCCTTCCCAAGGAGATAGTCTATTAGCTGTGGATTCTGGCAACCCATCTCTGGCTTCACCCCCAAACCTTCTCCAGTCCTCCCAACCAGGCTTACTTACTGCTGCCCTTTCTTGCTTCCTGACCTTACTCCCCTCGGCTACACCTTTGCCTAATCCTGCCCATTGGGAGACCCTCTTGGGTATTAAAGGACATAAAATCACTACCTGCTTGAGGTGAACCTCAAGGCCAGACCTTGAATGGTCTAATGAGCAACATCCTTCTAACCACTGATAATCTGCCTGGACTAATTTCTCAGTGATTAACATACTCCTATTCCCCTCATTCCTTCCCTACCCCAGTGTTTTTGTACTCCCAGCCACCAGTGTACAAACCCTATTCCCTATGGACAACTGTCCACTTCCTTACCCTTGGGCCCCTCAACCCTCGCTCCTTTCAGGGTCCAATCCCAGACCTACCCATCTCTTTTCTTGTGCTCTGGGATGCTTAATAGCCAGAAATGAACACAATTCTTTGTCTTCTCCACGGCCTTCAATCCCTTGACTACTGTTATTTCCCAGGCTATCCCCCTCGCTTGCGCTACGCTTTCTTCTGTCTTACTCCCTTGGTGAATTTGTTTAGCTCTACGTCGTCCATTATTCCACTGTCTTGTTCCTTGTCTCATCTCTGATTGTTCCTTGCCAAACTTTTCCCTTGGATTATACCCACTATTAGCCTCCTTTGATCCTATTCACGTTCTGATGAATAGAGCTGGAGAAAATTTAGGAAACTCTGCTGGCTGGATTTGCTACAAATTTCTGTTACTTAATCTCAACTGTGCCCTCACTGTAGTCTGGTAATCCTTTTATACCTCTCTAATAATTCACTCTCCCACTCATCACAGTAGCTCTTCCAAACCTTTTCCTCCCTTTAACAACCTCCCACGACTCCTTCTCCACCTATCCTCTCAGCTAAAAAGCTTGCTTCATACCTCACTGCAAAACCTCAGGCTTCTTGCCAAGAACTCCCTCTTCTCTCCTCTTCATCTCACATCATTCACTCTGTCCTCCTTGGCACCCGTCTCAAATGAGGAGACACTGGCAATGCCAACCTTTTCCACTCCTCTTTGGTAACATCCCATTTTCTCTGGCAGATAGTCCTCACTCTCTGATCATCCTTTTTCCCAATATGCCAACTCTTTCCCTGTCCATGTCTCCTTAGAAACGCTCGCTTATTCCTACCATCCCTGCTAGCCGTTGCCCTGTATTTCTCCTGCCTAACTCAGCTAAGCTCCATGAAAAAGGCATCTACAGTCAATTGCCTCCACTCCCTCTCCTGATTCTCTTCTAAACCTTGTGCTGTGTTGCTTCTGACTTCATCATCCAACAGAAACTTCTCTTTCTGAAGTTACCAGTGATCCCTTAATTGCCAAGTGGAGTAACTTTTTCTCACTTCTGTGTCTTCCTTATCTCCCTGCAGCCTTTGACACTGTTGATCATGCTTTTCTCCAGGATACTCTCTTCTCTTTTTATGACACTACTCCCTACTAGTTCTCCTACCTGCCTGACTGTTTCTTCTCAGTCTCCTTTGCTGAATTTTCCTCCAGATCACTCTCATCAACTGTGGGTGCCCCCCTCCACCAAGACTTTGTCCTGGGCCCTCTTCTCTTCTTCCTCTCTACTATCTCACTTGATCTCATAAGCTTTCATAGGTTCAATGATCTCTATGTAGATGATTCCCAGATCTATATATCCAGCTCTAATCTCTCTTCTGACCTGTAGTCTTATACCAACTGCTTTTTGGACATCTCAGATTTAGTATCCTCTAAGCATCTAAACATGTCCAAAACAGAGCTCATTGTCTCCCCCCACCTCTTTCCTACCTTTCTTCTTACCATTAAGGGCACCATTGTGCTCTTAGTCACTCAGGCCTGCAACTTCAGTATGGTCCTTGACATCCTTGACTGTGGCCTTTCCTTTTGATTCCAGTGACCCCTCTCTCTGATTGGCTGGTTCTTCCTAGAACCTCCATTTTAAGGAGGAGACCCAGGTCAGCCTTCATGTTGCCTCTCCCCCCTTTCAACCCCCTTTTATGTGTTGCCTTCCCTCATTCGAATGCAAGCTGCTTAAAGATAGAGACTATTTCTGCTTCACAACATATCTTGTATAGGTCTTCTTTCCATTCACCCAGACATCCTTATGATACAGACCCTCATCATCTCACGTTCAGCTGATTGTGATAGGCCACTGGTTGCCCTCCCTGACTTAAGTCTCTCCTGACTCAGCCCATTCTCCACTCACCTGTCAAAATGATTTTCCACAAGTGAGGACCTGACCGTGTCACCTTCCTTCTCAACAAACCTCAGTGGCTCCCTGCTATCTCTAGGATCAAATATGAAAAGAATTCATTTGGCATCTAAAGTCCTTCCCAATATCACCCCTTCCTACCTTTCCGGTATCGTACCTTGTGCCCTTTGCATACTTTAAGATCCAGTGACACTGGCCTCTTTGCTCTTCCTCACACATACCACTTCATTTTCCACCTCCAAGACTTTGCACTGGCTGCCCCCTGTGCCTGGTATGTTCTCCCTCTTTAACTTGACCCCCTGGCTTCCCTGGCTTCCTTTAAGACTCAACTCAAATCCCACTCTTGCAGGCACCTTTCCCAGTTCCCCATACTGCTACCATTTTCCATCTGCCATTACCTTTTATTTATTTATTTATTTTTAAAGCAATTGGGGTTAAGTAACTTGCTCAAGGTTACACGGCTAGTCATTATTTATGTGTGGGTGCTCATTTTCTGAGACCGGATTTGATCTCGGGTCATCCCAACTCTGAGGCCGGCGCTCTTACTCACTGCGCCACCTAGCCGCCCCTTTTTAGGGCAATTGGGGTTAAGTAACTTGCCCAAGGTCACAGGGCTAGGTTTTTGTTTGTGTGGATTAAGTGTCAGAGGCCGGCTCCGAACTCAGGTCCTTCTGACTCCAGGGCCAGCGCTCTATTAACTGCGCCACCTAGCCGCCCCCGTTACCTTTTATTTATATTGTTTATTTTCTCTTCTGTACAGTCCTTTGCATGTTGTTTCTCCCACTAGAATGTGAGTTCTTTGGTGGTGGTGCCGGGGTTGGGCAGGTTGGCCCTTTTTTGGTATAATGCTGAGCATAGTGGCTGGCACATAGTTAACACTTAATGAACTGTTGTTGACTGACTGATAAATAGGCCTGGGTGTCCTCAGTAGAGAAATGGTAACTAATCACCCATTTAGAATAACAGTGGGTAGAAACTCTTCATAACACAGTGAACATGTGATTAGTCAATCAGCACTTATTAAGCACCTACTATGTACCAGGCACTTAGTGATGGGGGTACAAAAAGAGGCAAAAGACAGCTCCTGCCCTCAAGGAGCTTATGATCTAATGGGGGAGACAATGTGCAAACAAATATATACAAAGCAAGCTATACAGGCATATCTCAGAGATATTATGGGTTCGGTTCCAGACCACTGCAGTAAAGCAAGTCATATAAATTTTTTGATTTCTCAGTGCATATAAAAGTCATGTTTACATTATAATGTAATCTGTGAAGTGTGTAGTAGCATTATGTCTAAAAAGGCAATGCACACACCTTAATTTAAAAATGCTTTATTGCTAAAATTGCTGTCCATCATCTGACTTGTCAACAAGTCATAATCTTTTGCTGGTGGAGGGTCTTGCTTCTGTATTGATGACTGCTGTCTGATGAGGGAGGTGGTTGTGAAGACTGGTGTGACTGTGGCAATTTCTTAAAATAAGAATGAAGTTTGCCCCATCCCTTGATTCTTCCTTTAACTTCAACACTTAGAGGCCTTTTGTAGGGTTATTCATTGGCCTAATTTCAATATTGTTGTGTCTGAGGGAATAGGAAGCCTGAGGAGAGGGAGAGAGATGGGGTAATAGCTGATTGGTGGAGTGGTAAGAACTCACACATAACATTTATCTATCTAGTTCGCCATCTTACATGGGCATGGTTCATTGTGCCCCCCAAAGAATTACAATGGGATCATCCAAGATCACTGATCACAGATCAGCATAACAGATATAGTAATAATGAAAAAAATTTGAATATTGTGAGAATTACCAAATGGCAACACAGAGACATAATGTGAGTGAGCACATGCTCTTGAAAAATGGCGCCAAGAGACTTGCTGGCCATTGTCTTGCCACAAACCTTTAATATGTAAAAAAATGCAATATCTGTGAAGTGGAATACAGTGAAGTACAGTAAAACAAGGGATGCCCGTATACAGGATAAAAAGGAGGTAATTAAAAGAGAGAAGACATTAGAATTGAAGGATTGGGGAAGGCTTACAGTAAAAGAAAGGATTTTAGTTGGAACTTAAAGGAAGCCAGGTAGGCCAGGAGTTGGAGTGGAGGAGGGAGAGCATTTCAGGCATGGGAGACAGCCCCAGAGAATGCCCAGAGCTGAGAGATGAGGGGCTTGTTCGTGAAACAACCAGGGAACCAGTGTTGTTGAGTGTAAGAAGACTGGATGGCAGGAGGAGGCTGGCTTTGGAAGGGCTTTAAATGCCAAACAAGTGCTTTGTATTTGGTTCTTGAGGTAATAGGGAGCCACTGGAGTTTATTGAGTAGGGGAGGTGACATGATCAGACCTAGGCTTTAGGAAAATCGCTTTGGTGGCTGAATGGAACATGAATGGATTGGAGTGCGGAGAGACTTAAAGCAGGCAGGCCCATCAACAGCCTATTGTAATAGTCTAGGCATGAGGTGGTGAGGGCCCACACCAGATGGGTGGCACTCAAGAGAGAAGAGATGTTGTCAAAGTAAACTCTACAGGCCTTGGCAACAGATTAGATGTGGAGGAGGAGGGTGAGAGAGAATAAGGAATCCAGGATATTCCCCAAGATACAAGCCTGCCCCCTATCATAAAGGGAAGATAAGAGGTGGGGAGGGCGTAGGGGAAAGATAATGAGTTCTGTTTTGGACATAATGAGCTTGAGATGTGTACTGGACATCCAATTTGAGAAGTCTGAAAGGCAGTTGGAGGTGCCAGAGTGGAAGTAAACAGTGAGGTTAGGGCAGGATAGGTTAAATTTGAGAGTCATTGGCATACAGATGGTCATTAAAGTCATGGGAGTCAATGAGATCACCAAGTAAAGTAGCATCGAGGGAGAAGAGAAGAGGTCCCAGAACAGAAGCTTGAGGGATGCCTACAGTTAGAGGCCATGATCAGCAAATGAAACAGAAGGAGCGGTCGGATATATAAGAGGAGAACAAGGAGAGGGGGTGGCCCCCAAACCTAGAATTTAGCTACAGAGGGCAGAAGAGCTATATGATGGTGGCAGAAAGAAGACACAAAAACTCAGAAATGCAAGAAATAAGGAAAAATGTTTTAGCACAGTGGGCCAAATGCTTGAGGTCTGTATAAACCCAAGCAATGGATCCTGAGTATAGAAGTTGTTGAGATGATATGATAATTATTGGTCTCCCAGAAAAACACCAACAAAGAACCTAATTTTAGGACTTCCTTCAGAAATTCTTTTTTAATGATCCAGAAGCACTGGATAAAAAGCAAAATGCTACTCGAGAATCCTGAAGATGCAGTAAAATGAGGAAACTGAGGCCCAGATTAGTAAGGAGATGCAGCAGAGTCCTGGAGAGGTCAAACCAAATGTTACTCAGCTGCAGTAGGTAGTTTGAATTCTGACCCTCTCTAGGGCGAGAGTCAGTGCCAAGCGAGGGACTCACGCAAAGGCCTAACATTTAAAAGAAAGTAGAAAAAATAGATAGGAAACTTGGACGTTTTCTTTTGTCATGGTGCTTATGAAAAATGGGAAAGGTGTGGAAAGGGACCCCCTCCCTGGCCTTGAAGAACCGGGAAACATTCAGGGCAAAGGAAGCCTTGGCTTTAGAATCTTGTTTGAGAAAAGGAATTAGGGGCCCCCATAGTGAGTGAATTACTCAAAGGATTTCAGGGTAGTAGAATAAGGTTTTATTTTGCTGTTGGGGGGGCAATGTGTGTGAAGACTGGAATGTCTTTAACATGTGAATCAGGGCATGTATAGCATTACTTAAAGAAAAAGGTATTTCAGACATAGAAAGGGCTCTGGTTTATGAAGCAACTGGTCCGTTGCCACTGCGCTGGACATCAGTGCTTGAGTAAAAATGTCAGCTACCAGTTTGTATTTTTCTGAATTTCACTTGCTTCCTTTTGAAGAACACTCCTCGGTTATGTCTATGTGCGCAAGCACCATCGTGCTCTTTGCCTTGAGCTGGCTTTTCCCATCTCTTTATTGTTTTTATGGCTCAAACGAGATGAGAGGAGGCAAGATGAAATAGGGACCTGGATGTATTCGTCTTGACTGTTCAACTGGTTCTGAATAGGCCTGTGAGTGGCTCATGTTCAGAGCTTTAAATTTACAGTTTTAAAAAATACTCTTTGATTTGTCAACAAATGGAAGAACAGTCAGTAGTGAGAGATTTTGGAGGATGTGGGTTAGATACAGTGGAGAGAGGAAAAGGATTTCTTTTTGTTTGCAGATTAAACTTGGACAGATGTAATCCTTGGGATAGTGATTTGCGCTAATGATGGCTCAGCCACCCCACCTCCCACCCTCGTGCTTTTTGGTTCTATCTCGATGTTGAATTCCTCACATCCCCGTTTTGCTCTTGGCTTTTTTGGCTTCATATCCTGACCATCTCTAGTATGTCACCGGGAAACTCCCTCCAGGTCAATTTCTATCCATTAAAGTCCATTAATCCATACTAGGCATGGTCTGTCAACAAATTATGAACCCTCCTGACTATCACAGGTCTCTTAGCAGTAATCTGTGTGACTCGATACCAGCGAAGGGGCAGATTTAGGTGTTCTGTTAGTCTAGTAACCTTATCAAAATGGGAAATGAGGTTAGTGTTATAAGCCTTGTTTTCAGTGAAGCCATGCTTATTCTTGGTACCTCCTTAGGTGGCAAGAAGATAGCTGGACTGGAGGGTTGGAAGCATGGTTGGGGGCTGGCTTGTCATGAAGCACATATGTTATAAGATTTGACACAATTTTCAGAAGTTTTCTGCACTCCCAGTCTCATAAACAAGAGAATCTCTTTATCCCAAGGCCAGGCTCCTGGGATTGAGGTTTGCTTCAGTTCCCTGCAAAGACTGGAGAGCTAGATGCTAGGTAGTGGGAGGAAATCCAAGAGGGCAGAAAATGCTGAAGTGGTGGGATGGTTAGGGAGGAAGAGAGAGAAGCCACCTGCTACCTGGGGCTTGCAGGGTTTGGCCATGGCCTTAGCTCCCAGTAATTGGCCTCACAATAGCCTTTCCCCTTTAAGAACTGTAATGGCACGTAGAGTCTGTTATTCATTGCATATTAGCCTCTTTTCTTTCACGTCGTGTGTATATGTCTTGCTTTCTTTTCAAAAAGATTTTTTCTTCTGAAACTTAAACACTCGAAAAAGCATTTCCATATATACAGCAGAACACAAAAAGAGGACTGTATATAAAACTGTGAGGCTCTTATTTCATACCACTTGCTTTTTTTAAAAAAGTATATAATAATTCTCCATGTTACTTTCAAAAATGTCCTTCTTTTCTGTGTTTTCTTCTATTTTTTGCTGGGCATTTAAAAAAAGGTTTCTGTGGTCCCCCTTTTTGGCATCACTGTTGCTAAGCTTCCAGCACCCTACTTCCAGATTACAAATGGAGTAAGAAAAAAAAGCCCACGCAAACAAAATGAATCCATGTGGTGGCCCCTGCCTTCCTGTACATTGTGTCCATTTCCTCATGCATCCATCACAGTTTCCAAGTTGTTTGTCTTCATGTTGTTGTTTACCTTGTATCAGTTGCCCTTCTCATTCGCTCATTTCACTCTGTTCACAGTAGCGAGTATTCTCAGAAACTCTCTTTCATCATTTTGGTAACAGAACAATAATATTCCATTATGGTCATAGACCACAGTCTGTTCTGCTCTTTCCCAATTGACCCATACCCGCTTCCCCAGATGTTAGTTTTTCAGATTTCTTCTCCCCCCCCCCATCCTTGAAAAATCAGGAAGTTTGATTTGCTTGGGGCTAAACCCTCCCTCTTAACACCCATCTCCATGTTTCTGCTTGTTTCCCTGTTTAGTTTGGTGTATTTCCCACCAAATTCTGTGAGTGCGTGCGTGTGTGTGTGTGTGTGTGTGTACACACACCTGTGTTTGTGTTCAGCCTGCCATTGTCTTGTTGGATAAGAGTGAGATTTGTCTAATGCCTGCTCCCTTCCCCACATGCACCTTGATGATGAGAACTAGTCAATTGCCCTTTTCTGCCCCCTTTTCTCCTTTCCATCCTACTGTATTCCTCCTTTGACTTTGCCTTGGCTTTCCTTGCTTAAAGCCCTCAGAATAGAACTAAAGGACTCCAAGTTACTTTGTTATTCATATTCACTCCCTCAGTATCCTTTGAAGAAATGGATGTTCTAAAGAGACATTTGTTTCTTCTCTCCCCTATTAAATGTAAGCCTTACATTACCATATAGCCCCCTCTATTCACTTCGATAAATTTACCTTTTCTACATTTCTCTGGACTCTTGTTTGCATTTTAGAATTCCTACTTAGCTCAGCTTGTTTTCATCAGAGATGCTTGAAAGTCCATAAAGCTTCCATTCCACCCCCCCCCCCCCCAACATAATTATATTCAGCTGTGCAGGGTATGTTATTCTTGATTGTAAACTTATAGCTTTTGCCTTTTGGAATACTGTATTCCAAAGTTTCCTTTCATCTATAGACAAAACCACACCAGGTCTTATGAGACCCTGACTGTGGCTCCTTGGTATTTGAAACAAGAACTTGGCATTTGAGTCTTTCTGGCTGTTTGTAGCATTTTTATTTTGATGACAGAGCTTTGGGTTCTGGCTGTGTCATTCCTGGGACTTTTCCTTTTGGAATCCCTTTCAGGATGGGGATATCATTCCTATCTTCACTTTGCCCATTGCTTGTAATAGATTGGGCAGTTTTCCTTTATGATTTCTTGAAATATTGTGTCTAGGCTTTTTTGGGGGGGGGGAGGGTCATGGTTGCTAGGGACTCTAATGACTTAAATTCTCTTGCTTGACCTGTTTTCCAGGTTAGTTGTTTTTGATATGTGACATCTTACATTTTCTTCTGTGTTTTCAATCTTTTGATTTTGTTCTAATACTTCTATCTTTCAGGATCATTTTTTTGGTTTGATTTGTTCCAGTTTTCAAAAATTTTTCTCCCTAGCTGACCACTTTGACTTCTTAACTAATTGTTCTCCTTCTCCCATAGGTGGTTCTTTTCTCTAGAGATCCATCTCCTTTGATTCTCACAAGCCTGAAAGAGAGGTATTATTATAATTATTCCTGATGAGGAAACTGAGGCCAAGAGAAGTGAAGTGCTTTGCCCCCAAGATCATAGAGCTAGTGTCTGAGTCAGAATTTGAACTCAGGTCTTCCTGCCTCCCATGTCTAGCACTCTAGCCACTGTGCCATCGAGCTGCCTAAAGTAACTTGTCTAAGGTTCCATAGATGGTGGAGCCTGAATTTGGACCCAGTCATCTGACTGCAAATCCAGTCCTCTTCCCACTGAACCATACTGCCTTTTGTATACCCACAGAACGTTACTTAGTGCTGTGGACTCAGCAAGTGCTTAATCAGTGTTTGTTCCCTTCACACACACACACACACACACGAGTATCTATATGGGATGAAGGAAAAGGAAAGTGTTCAAACTTTTATGTATTTATTCTAAACTTGGTAACTATCAACAAATATTCACCTATACAAACGCAAAGCAAAAAATAATCATACATGAAATTCTGCCTTTATTTGTACTTTTTCAAAAGTACATATGAACTTTAACTAGGCAGTAACTAAAATAGCCTGTTTCTTTTCCCCAGCCCCTTCTGAGCTTCATCTCACCTCCCTCCCAACTCCAGCAATTATTGTTGCTGATGGTGTTTACATGGTTGGAATCAGTGTGTGTTTTGTTTGGCTTTCTTCACACTGTATCACCCCATAGGAGGCTTCCCATATGTCTTTTGTTCTCCCTATTTGTCAATTCTCACGGTGAAATAATATTCCATGGCATTCATTCACCACAGTTGAGTCAGCCAGCCCCCAATAATTGCTGGAAACATACGTTGTTTCCATTGTCTAGTTATTACAAATCATTATAAAGCTGCTATGATTAGTGAATCAGTGTGCTACAGTGGATAAGACCACCAGATTTGCCGTTAGTGAACCTGAATTTTAGGCTCAGCTGCTTATTTCCTCTGTGGCCTTGGGGAAGACACTTCCCTTCCATTGGGCCTCAATTGTCTCCTCTGTAGAATGTGAGGGTTGTACTAGATGGTCTCAAAAGCTACTTATAGCTCCAGATCTGTGATGCTATTTTTGTTTTGCTGAGTCTTTCAATATTTCAATAACATTCTTAGATTATGGTCCTAGCAGTGAGATCAGTTGGTGAAAGGGGGTGAATTCCTTTCTAGTTCTTATTGTACATTGAAGCATTGACTTTTAGAGGGGGTAGAGAGTTGATTGCCAGTTAACCCATTTCAGTGGACATGTATGCTATTGGTGAACAGAAAGCTTCCCTATAAAAAGCTAATGAAGGTCTTAACTGTTGTGTTTCTTTTTTTCTTATCAGTTCATATGGTTCCTGTAATGGAGAATTATAGGTTCAGGTTCTTTTTCTGTTGGAAATGTCCCAGCTGTAATGATGAATAATTACTTCCCTTTCCCATCTCAGGCATATGTGTCTCCCCGGGTCTGCTTTTCACAAACCCTTAAGTGGAGTTGGTGCGGAAGTATACTGTTGGTTTGCATGTGGTAATCCAAATGGTACATTTTTAAAAGATCAGCTAACTCTACCTCTTCCCTCTACCCCCACCCTTCTCCTTTGAAAAGCCAAATTCTGCTCCTAGGCATTGAAGGACACGTTTTTCATTTTCAGGAGATCTATAGCTAGAGATGTTGATCCTTAGCTTGTATCTTTCTTTTCTAAGTAAATGTCATTTATCAGCAAGAAGGTTTTTCATTACGCTGTGACTTCACCTCCAAATTGATTGAGACCAGAATGACCTGGATAGTCCAATATGTCTCTAATCTAGGGAGTTGGCTCAGGCTGTCTTGCTGTGTGAGTGTACCCTGAACCCTCTTTCCCCAGCCTGGAGATCATTCCAAAGAGATGACCTCCCGGTCCCAAAGGAAGAGCTTGATCAATCTTAAACAGCCCAGGAAAATGGCCCCCATGAGCCAGGGTTCTGGGAAGGGCCAGATAAAGATGGAGTCATCCTGTAAATGGAAAGGTCTTGTGTGGAAAAAAGAAGCCATTTTGCATTATTGTTACATGCTTATTGGCACGGTGGTTCTGAGAATGGTCCAGCTGTTTGTACAATGGGGGGATCCAAGGGACCAGGAATTCTGGGTTCTGGCCATCTCATTGTGGTCTAAGCAGGCTATTGCTTTGGGCTACCAGCCATGATGCTCAGACTGATTCTTGGAAGCATCTTGCTGCTGTATGGAAAAAGAGATCTATTCAGCACTATGTGATATGAGGTGATTCAGAGGATAAAAAAGTAGAGCTTCAACTTACACCTCAGCCCTACTTCTGTGTTCCTGTTGCTAAAAATAAAAATAAATGGGTTGATTTCAAGCAATCTATCCATCTGCTGTCTCATCAGCATGTGGAGGTAGCCTGGGATTCCTCAGACTTATGACAGTGGAGGGCAGGCTCAGGTAGGCCCAGTCAGGCCCAGTCAGGATGGGAAGGTTTCCATTGCAGACCCACTGACAGACTGAATTTTCTCTTCAAACACCAACCAATGGAGAGCAGCGCCACTGGCAACCTAACTTTGGGGCCATAGCAAGTCATGCTATCTCGTACTAAGCTATGGAGGGATTGTAGCCCGCTTTGGTAGAAACAGTGTTCATGTCAGTCCAATCAAACATCTCATGTAATATCCTGGTAAGTACCTATGGGATAATATATGCCAACTGTTTTGCAAACTTTAAAGCATCATCTAAATGCTAGCTGTATTTAAAGACTCATTGGAACTTTCCCCGATGCACCTTGGAAGCCATTGACTCTAACCTGGATGTAAACAAGACCTTCCTCTAGGGCAGGGGTAGGGAACCTGTGACGTTGTGTAGCCCTCTAGGTCCTTGGGTGCAGCCCTTTGAGCCCAAGTTTTCTAGAACAAATCCTTTCATTATGGGGATTTGTTCTGTGAAGTTTGGGTTCAGTCAAAGGGCTGCACTTGCAGACCTAGAGTACCACGTGTGGCCTCGAGGTTGTAGGTTCCCCACCCCTACACTAGGCCATCCTGTCTAGCCATGTTGATATTAGGAGGTGATTTTTTTTGAACCTGAGTGTAAGAACACAAAATTCACCGTTGCCGAACTTTCATCTTAGTAGCTTTGGCACAGTGTTGCCACCTGTGGGTATATTTTGTCATTTTCTTTGGGTCTCCCGGTGGTAAGCTATGCTTTGTGTCATTGCCCATTTGATATGGAGGCAATTTATTCAAGTCACTGATAAAAATGTAAAAAAAAAATCCAGTACCAGACAACAGTGCCTGAGGCCTAGTGCTTGAGGCTGGCCTCCTGATTGAGAGTGCCTTGTTAGTGATTCTTCTTCGTATGTAGTTACTCAGTCAATTCTGAATCTGCTCGATGGAGCTCACATCTTTCTATGGAGAGGCCCGTTCTGTTGTTCAGCCCACCTCTCACCATCTACAGAGGGGTACCGTCACTTAGCCCACAACATTGCTGTAGATAGATATATATAGGCTTTGAAGTATACTGCTTACTTACTTAACTGAAACTAATACATTGGACATTGAGAAACCATACAATTATTAGGTCTCTTAGTTACATCCTTCTTTTAAAAATTCGTTTTTATTCTCTCCATATCAAACCAATGATAAAAGCAAACAAAAATATCCAAGCCTCCTAAACAATTTGGTAAAAACACTTTACTTCCTTTTCAGTGAATTTGATTCTAGTCTCTTTAAAAATCCATTTTCTTTTTATAAAGCTGAATTCCATCCTGGAATTGAAATGTAAGAGACATGAATGCTTCTTTCAATCAATTTTGCTGAAGAAAAAAAAGCTTGAGTATTGGGAACAAATATGTATTTCAAATGAAAAGAACCACTCAAACCATGTTCTTGGAGCTTAGATGAAAGGGGTTTTTGCCACAGTACTTTAGAGTTTTTGCTTTTCCCAGATAAAGGCCATAGACCTCACTACACAAGCCTCTTGAAATGTAACTCAGTAATGTAACTTCAGGTGCATATACCTCTTGAAAAGTGACTCAATAATGCAATGAACTAAAAATTGAAAAACCAATGGAATATTGTGCATTACAGCTATTTGAGTGTGTACCCTGTTGTGCTTTATTCCTTGAACAGATCATAAGCTCCGTGTGAACCTTGGCATATCCCCTAGCACTAAACACTGTGCTCTGCACACAGTAGGTGCTGAATACATGTTTCTAGAACGAATGGGAAGGAACGAATATGTCCTACCATTTTATTTGGAACTATTTCAGGCAGTGTGATGCAATGACCAATCGTCCGGCCTTTGCTTCGTCCTCGTTTTATGACCAGGAGCAAATCTCTTAACTTCTCTGTGTACTAGGCAACACTCAAAGACTCCAAGTCGAGGTCAAGACTTGTTGATCTGCACTGATGTAGGAAGTTTCCCATACTGGGAGTTGACTGCACCTAGGAAATCATAGCTCCAGGTCCCATCTCTCTGGCTACACAAAGACACCCCAAAAGTCTATTTGTAGCCTATAGGTATTTTATTAGAGCATTATATGAGAGCAGTATATCCTCTGCTGGTGCCTCTGGCACTACATTCAGGAAACACTTGGGAGAGTCTCTTAAAGTGGGTAAATTGCTAACACATTTAGTATTAGCCTTTGGGGAGATAGACATGTTTGGTCCTCTTTTCCCCATTTTTTTCTTTTTTGAGGGGGGAAGGCAGGACAATTGGGGTTAAGTGACTTGCCCAAGGTCACATGGCTAGTAAGTGTTAAGTGTCTGAGGCTGGGTTTGAACTCAGGTCCTCCTTACTCCAGGGCTAGTGCTCTATTCACTGGGCCACCTAGCTGCCCCAATTTCTTTCTTTTTTTTTTAATAATGAATGGAAGGTCACTTTTAGATTATTTTACCTTGCTTTCCTTTTCCTAGCCTTCAAATAAAGGGATATTTATTTATTTTAGAAGAATAGGGAGGTTTCCTTTCTTTCTTCCCTCCCAGGTCAGTCACTGAATAGTAGGTGAAATTGTTTTGGGACCAAAGATAAAATGTTTTAGAATTCTATAATAAAGAAACTTTAACAGCTGTTTAGTATTTAGGTCATTTAAAAAACCTCATAAATCTTGTAGGAAACTTATAAATCTGGAAGGAAACTTATTTGTCTCTTAGGAAGCCAACCGAGGCATCATTTTACTGCTCAGGTAGACTGCCTAGAGGGTACTGTTAACGAGTGTGCCTGAACTTCAGAAAGGTCATCTTTGGCACCATTGGGTTGCCTTTCATTCTTTGTTAGGCCAGGGGGCGGAACATGCTCTTCCAGAATAAAATCTTTACTTGTGTCATGTAAATAAAGTTGCTTATGGCACCGAGGCATTTTTCAGTAAATTAATCAATTTTCAGGTCATTAGGTCATACCTTAGGCGGAAAAATTCATTCTGCTCCTGAGTCATACTACGTGTGTTGCTGCACACTAGTTTACCATGGGAGCTAGCCTAGAATGGTAGTAACTTCTATCTTCCAGGATGGGAAATTGGCCTCCAGGTCTAATCGCTGGCTACCACAACAAATGTGGCAGCAGCCTGTTTAGCACTTTGCAAAGTTGAAGAAGCTAGATGGTAGCACTACTCAGTTTTTTTTTTTTTTGCTTTTTGGAGGGCAACTAGGGTTAAGTAACTTGCCCAAGGTCACACAGCTGGGTTTTTTTGTTTGTGTGTGTTAAGTGTCTGAGGCCGGATCTGAACTCAGGTCCTTCTGACTCCAGGGCCGACGCTCTACTCACTGCGCCTCCTAGCCGCCCCCAACTCAGTTTTAATTTTGTTTCTCTTTGCCAAGAAGAACGATCTTCGGGCTAAAAAAGACAGAAGAAAAACAGTTAATAGGGAGTTGATTTGATGAGTATTTGTTACACACCTACTGTGTGCCAGGCACTGGGAAAAGGAAGACAATCCTCCAGGAGCTTATAGTTTCTGTCCATAGTAAGCAGGGAGCTAGTAAGAGTGGAATTCCTGCCCTTGAGAAACTCAAGTACCCTGGCCCAGATGAATGATACTGTCAATGATATCGAATAAGTAACTGTCAACTTGGATTGTTGATTTGTTGTTAATGATTTTTGAAAAATCATGGAAAGTATTGCATGGGCAAATGTCCCATTTCTTTTTTTTCTTTTTTTTTTTTTAAGAAACAGAATGGAGTCTGGAAACCATGGGTCAATGAGTTTGAATTGAATTCCTTGTCAAATTCTAGACTGCTTTGTTCAAAGGAAGGTTGATAAATGTCTGGAGAAGAAAGTCATGATCGCAAAGAGCCAGCATAGTTTCATCAAGAGCAGACCATACCAGGCTGACCTTATTTTCTTTTTTTCCATTGCTACTTCCAGACTTTCCCCATAATCACTCAGTAACCCCTCCTCCCTTTAGGTTGATTCAATCTAAAGTTATCACCCAATTAAAATTCTACTAGCTGTTGTCTTCTGACTGCCAGGGCATTCTCCTTTTCTCTATGAATGTTCATTGCTTGGCTTACTGCTATCCTCATACTAGAGGAATTCAATATATATATATATATATATATATATATCAATACTCTCTCAAACAGTCTGACTTCTCAGTTCCTCATTCTGCTCAATTCCCATGACCTCAGCTATGCATAGAGATGGTCATCCCCTTGATCTGGCCACATGCCCATAAGTGTTCCACTTCCATGCCCACAAATGTTGCAATTCCTTTTCTAATAATAATCTTTTTATCATTTCTGTCTTTCTTTCCCTCTCTCTCACTGTCTTTCCCTTTCCTCCCTTCTTCCCCTCACCCCGTGTTTCCCTCTCTCCCCCTTTCCCTTATGATCTCCATGACCACCTATCCCTGAAGTCCTCAGTTCTTTCCTAGGTGAACCCTTCTATGTTGTCTATACTTTCCTTCCTTCCTTCCCTTTCTGCACCCAGTTCAACACCACACTCTACAATCTTATCCCTTACCAACTTATCCTATCAACATTTTGGAAACCTCAGTCTTGGAATACTCCCACCAAGGGATTCCTTTGCTTCTATTCACATGTGGCTGAATGGAGCCAGAAAAAAAATCATGAAACTGTGCTGACTAGATTCTCGACAAATCTAAATTACATAATCTCAGCTGCAGCAAAGCAATCGATCCATTTACACCTCCTAACTGATTCATTATCCTATTCACTACAGTGGCTTTTCCATACTCTTTCATCCTTCCTCAAGTCTCAGAGCATGCAGCCATTCCTGTCTTCTCACCTGGTATCTTTATTAGTTTTTAAAAACATTTCCCAATTACATTTTAATCTGGCCCAAGCCATACTGGGGAGTTTTGTGGGCAGCAAATTTGATACCTCTATAAACCTCTGTAGTCTTTCTTCTTACCTCATCATCCAACTGAAATTGCTTTCTCCAAAGGTGCCAATGATCTCTTAACTTGCCAAAGGTAATGACATTTTCTTTCTTTTAAAAAAAAATCATTTATTTTTTTCTTGGTGTTTTTTCCAGTTACATTTAAAGATAGTTTTCAACATTCATCTTTGTAAGATTTTGAGCTCCAAATTTTTCTCCCTTCCTCCCCAATCTGACATAGGTTATACATGTACGATCACGTTAAGCATATTTCCACATTAATCATTTTGTGAAAGAAGACTCAGAACAAAAGGGAAAAACCAGAAGAAAGAACAAATAAAACCAAAAAAGTGAAAATAGTATGCTGTGATCTGCATTCAGTTCTTTCTCTGGATGTGGTCATCATTTTCCATCATGAGTCCCTTGTCTTGGATCATTGCATTGATGAGAAGAGCTAAGTCTACCATAGTTGATCATCGTACAATGTTGCTATTACAGTGTACAGTATTCTCCTGGTTCTGCTCACTTCACTCAGCATCAGTTTGTACAAGTCTTTCCAGGTTTTTCTGAAGTCTGCCTGCTCATCATTTCTTATAAAATAGTATTATTCCGGTAATGGCATTTTCTAAATCTTCATTTAAAAAATAATTTCCTCTGCAATCTTTGACACTGATCACCTTCTAGTTGTTTTCTCCTCTCTAGGTTTTTATGACGTTGTTCTTTCCTAATTCTCCTCCCACCTGTTTGACCTTTCCTGCTTACTATCATTTGCTGTATCTTCACTTCAACCAGGTCATGCCCACTAACCCTAGGTTTCCTCCAGAGCTTTCTCTTAGGACCTCTTCTCTTCTCCTTATGTACTATCTCACTTGGTGATCTTATCAGCTACCATGTGTGCAATTATTATCTCTGTTAAGATGTTTCTCAACTCTATGTATCCAGCCCTAGTCTCTCTCTTCTAGACTACATTTATGCAGCTCCAACTCTCTCTCAGACATCTCACATGGGATATCCCATAGGCATTGAGAACTAAACATGACCCCAAAATAACTCATTATTTTCCCCTCCAAATCCTCTGTTCTCAACATCCCAGTTATTGTTGAGGACACCACCAATTCTCCCAATTACCCAAGTCCACATCCTCTGCTCCTCACATAGCTAATCTGGTGCCCAGTCTTGTCATTTCTTCCTTCTCACCATCTCTCTCTCATACCTCCCTTGCCATGCACACAGCTGCCACTGTACTGCAGGCCGTCATCCTCCCTCACCTGGACTGTTGAAGCAGCTTCTGCTTGGTATCCCCTTCCTCAAGTTTCTCCATACTTCAGTTGTCCATCCATCTCTCTGCTGCCACCTCCAGTGTATGTAGTTGTTTTCATGTTGGCTCCTTGATGGCAGAGACTGTTTTTGCCTTTCTTTTATTCTTTTTTTTTTTAGAATCTTTTTTTAAATTATTTTTTTTAATTAAACAAATGCTTTATTAACTTCTGGTTTACATCATTCATTTCCACCAGAGTTACATTTTTCCCCCATTTTTTCCCTACCCACCACCCCAGAATAGCAGTCCCACTAGATATCCACTCATCCAATCTGCTCTCTCCCATATCTTCTCCCATACCCCCTTCGACTTTGCCATTAGGGCAGGGTGAATCTCTGAGCCCCACTGCTTGGACATCTTATGAAACATTTAATTTTAAAACTTCGATTTTCAGACCCATGCCCCTTCTCCCTTGTCACCCACTCCCTCTGAGAAGATAAGCAATTCAGTATGTGTTGTACATGTATATCTATGGAAAACATTACCATAGTAGATATATTGTAAAAGACTGCTTATATTTCCCTCCCACCTGTCTCACCTCCCACCTGGTCCATTCCCTACTTTGATCCTGTCCCTCTTTGTTAGTGGGTACTTCTAACCTCCCCTCTCCCCAGAATGCCCTCCCCTCCATCATCCCCCTCTCATCCCCCTTTCCCCTACTCAGGAGAGTGAGTGAGGGTAAGATATTCCATTTAGTATGTATGTGATTCTCTCCTTGAGCCAACTTCAATGAGAATATGCTTTTGCCTTTTTGCCTTCCTGTTCTTCCCCTCCCCTGCAACTACTTCCCCTTGCCTCTTCTACATGAGATAGTTTGCCCTACCCTGTCTCTCTCCATCTCCTCTTGCCACTTTCCTCTCTCACCTCTTGACTTCACCCCTTAAGAATCATCCCTTCCTTGGGGCGGCTAGGTGGTGCAGCGAGCAGAGAGCCAGCCCCGGAGCCAGAAGGACCCGAGCTCGGATCCGGCCCCAGACACCCAACACACAAACAAAAACCCAGCCACGTGAACCTGGGCAAGTCACCCAACCCCAATTGCCCTCCAAAAAAAAATATAATCATCCCTTCCCATCAAATTCAACCTGTGCCCTCTATCCATGTATACCTGTGAACATATGCCATGTACCCTTCTTCAATTATTTTCATAATGAGAAAGGTTTCATCAAACACAGTTATTGTTTTTCCATGTAGGACTGTAAATAGTCCAACTTTGATAAGTTCCTTTTGATTTCTTTTCCTTGATTACCTTCTCAAGCATCTCTTGCTTCTTGTGTCTGAATGTCAAATTTTCTATTCAACTCTGGTTTTTTCATCAAGAATGCTTGAAAGTCCTCTATTCCACTGAATGACCATATTTTCCCCTGAAACAAGATACTCAGTTTTGCTGGGTAGGTGACCCTTGGGTTCATTCCCAGCTCTTTTGCCCTCTGGAATATCATATTCCATGCCCTTCTATCCCTCAGTGTAGAAGCTGCCAGGTCCTGGGCTATTCTGATTGTGTTTCCACAATATTGAAATTGTTTCTTCCTGGCTGCTTGTAGTATTTTCTCCTTGATCTGGGGATTCTGGAACCTGGCTATAATATTCCTGGGAGTTTTCTTTTTGGGATCTTTTTCAGGAGGTGATCTGTGGATTCTTTCAACCTCTATTTTGCCCTCTGGATCTAAAACATCAGGGCAGTTTTCCTTGAGAATTTCTTGAAGGGTGATTTCTAGGTTCTTTCTTTGATCATGGCTTTCAGGTAGTCCAATAATTTTTAAATTGTCTCTCCTGGATCTATTTTCCAGGTCAGTGGTTTTTCCCATGAGATATTTCACATTGCCTTCTGTTCTTTCATTTGTTTGGATCTGCTTAACAGCATCTTGATTTCTCATAAAGTCACTAGCTTCCATTTGCTCCAGTCTAACTCTGAAGGAATGAATCTCCTCAGTGAGCTTTTGAGATTCTTTTTCCATCTGGCAAATTCGACTTTTTAAGGCATTCTTCTCCTCATTGCCTTTCTGAGCCTCTTTTGCCATTTGAGTTAGTCTATTTTTTAAGGTGTTATTTTCCTCAGTCAGGCTGTTGACTGTCATTTCATACTTTTCTTGCATCTTTTTCATTTCTCTTCCCAAATTTTCCCCCACTTCTCTTATCTGCTTCTTAAGGTCCTCTATGGCCTGTAGCCAGCTTGTATTTTCATTTGGGGCTTTTGGTGCAGGAGTTCTGACCTCACAGTCTTCCTCCATGCTTTGAGCCTCTTTGCCCCTAAAATAGGAGTCCAATGTTGAACTTTTCTGTTTATTTTGTTTCGTTTGCCTAGGCATGTTGCCACTTAATTACTTGATTTTTGGGCTTGTTGCCACAGTAGGATTCTGCCACCAGACAGGGGAGCTTCCGCCCAAACGTGGGGTCTTCACAACTTCTGCCAGTTGGGTGGCCTCTGTAAAGCCTCCACCCACTCTGGCAAGTTGGATACCCACCCCAAACTTCCCCCCAGACCACAATCCAGATCCAGGCAGCTTAAAGCAAAAGCGATTAACCCCCAGACTGATTGCTGGATCTTCCTACAGTTCACAGACCAGGAGCTAGAGCCACTGCTGATGCTGCAAAATGGCTTCTGTGCAGCAGTTTCTTCCGCAGCTTTTTGCCCCCAGGGGAGGAAGCCACGTGTTCCCCAAATACTGGTCCCAAAGTCCATAGGGCACTAACCTCTCACTTTGTCCTAAGCATATCTGTGCTTATAATTCTGGAGTCGCCACAATTGCTGGTGTTCTGGGGTTCCACCAGCCGGCTGAAGGCCTGGCCGCCCTGGGGCTAAAACCGTGGACCTGGGCTCGCTCTGCGGGCTGCGCTGTCGGTTCCCAGTGTGCTGGGCTGCCTGCTCTCAGAGCGCTGCGATGGCCGCTCCCTGCAGGGCTGCTGGGCTGTCCTCAGCAGGAGGTTAGCTTCTCTGTGCCGTTCTGTGGGTGCTGTGGCTCCAGAAGTTGTTCGGAGCTCCCTTTCACATTGTTTGAAATTTGTGTGGGGCAGAGCACATTGGAAATGCTGTTTCTACTCCGCCATCTTGGCTCCGCCTCCGCCTTTCTTTTATTCTTGTGGCTTAGCCAGGAAATCACTTATGCATTGGACATGAGACTTGGATGAAGAAATTGGGGTTGGAGGACATGATATCTGTGTACAAATGCATCCTCACTTGGAGGAGGCATTAGACTTGGTTTTTTCAGTCCCAGAAGGCAGAACCAAGAATAATGGATGGACATTATAAAAAGGGCAGATTCTGACTCAATTTAGGGGAGACTTTAACCAGTGAGAGCCATCCCAGAGTATAAGAGGAGGTGATCATTCTCTTCTCATCCCCAAAGTTATTCATGTAAAGATTGGGCAATTACTCGTCTGGTATGTTGTAGAGGGGCCTCTTGTTCAGGTATTGGCTGGCTTAGCTGCTGCCAAAGTCCTTTCTAATGCCACCACTCTGGGCATATTGGTGTTTGTGATTTCATACTTCTCTCCCTTCATTGGTTCCATTTTCTTTTGGTAATAACATTATTAACTTGATTTTTCTAATTGAGAAAATCAAGTCCTTTTGCTTTTTCTGCCTTTTGAGTAGAAGCAACAGATATTAAAGGATTCACTGTATAATACCTGACTGAAAGATCCCTAATTCTTTTTTTTTTTTTGCTTTTTGGATGGCAGTTGGGATTAGATGACTTGCCCAAACACATGGCTAGTTTTTGTGTTAAGTGTCTGAGGTCGAATTTGAACTCAGGTCCTCTTGAGTTCAGGGCTGGTGTTCTCTTAAACTGCACCACCTAGCTGCCCCAAGATCCCTAATTCTTAAAAATAACATGGAGATTCCTACAAATAAGGCCTCTGGAGAGGAACTGCCCAGGTCTAGAGAGGTATTTTTCAGGGGAACCCTAATTTGGGTTACTTTGAATGAGTCATTTTCTAAATCAGGACCAACTTTTGGAAATGCTTACAACACACCATCGTGTTTATAGAAGGAAATTGTTTCCTTCCAGCTGGTCCAGGATCTTCCAATGACGACATGGTGATTCTTTTTCATCTCAGGCCTTTGGTACAAATGCACACCTGGAATTTTGCAGTGATAGAAGTTAGAAATGCAAAGAGAGATTATTTGCAGGAATAATTCTGCATAGAAAAGGTACACCTGGGAAAGGGGATTCCGGAAAGCAAATGACTTGTAGCGGAGGCAGGAGAGTTTCAGCTAGGAGAGATGTCTGAAAGCATTCTCTTTTTAATGGCTTCATCCTGCTACCTAACTGGCACAGGTTTATGTTGAAGCAGGTGCTGAAATGGCAGGCTTTCATCACTCAACGCTGCCCTTGATGATCAGATGAGCCTCAGACACAGGAAGAGAACATCACCCTTCAGAAAGCTGGCAGAGGTTGGGGAAAGCAAGTAACAGGGCTTTCACTCATTGCCCTTGGCAGGCATGACCCGGGCTGTGGTTGCAGGCAAATCTCATTGTTGCTGACAAGGCCATGATACCTCCGATGTGAACTGGGGATTCCTTTCCTTTCACCAAGTTGTTTTGACTCTTGGGTAAATCGCATGGATTGTGGGCTATGTGGCCTCTGTGAGTAAGGTAAGCCTCCAGTTTGGTGGTTAGCCCCAGCTGGATGTTTTGGAATGTGCCTTCCTGCCTAGAGCCTGGGAGTCCATTTGTAGCGCCCTCTGGAGCGGCAGTCTGCAACGTACCCACTTACACTGCCAGGGCAGTGACTTTCTCCTAGGCCTTATGTATTTGCATTGGGCCTGTTATGCTCCCCTAAAAAAAGCCTTTAACTTCTTTTGTAATGAAATGTTGCCATCTCAAGTGAGGCAGAGCAGGGGTTGTGGGGGTCGGGGTGCTCAGAAGGGCATCGTTTTTCCTAGATTTACTTTCAGGGTATCCAAATTCAAATAGATTTGGGGGGCCCTTTGGCTCTGGCGAGGACACTTCACTCCCCACCTCCTTCAGAGGGCTGTGGCCTTTGTGGCAGTTTTTCAGAAGTGCTACAGAGTTGTGACCAGTGTGCTGTCAGGCATCAGGGTATATAGTCTGGAGATGTGAATAGAATTTCTCTCCTTGTTAAAGTGCCTGGAACAAAGCCCATGATTTCAGCCTCATTAGTACCTCTCAGACAATTAAGAAGATAGATTGACATTGAATAATCTTGACTAGATAGTTACTGGCTTAGTGCTTTTAAGGAACCGTGCTTTCCAACATGGTTATGTCTTCCACAGGTACAGGTAGCAGCCCTTTCATATAATCCATCCATGTGTTAAGTAGGTACAAGAATATACCTTCTAGTGACAATTTTTCTGGTGATGGGCCTCTCCACCTCTTAAGTAGTCTGGTCCTCAGATGATGGCAATGAGACCAGTAGCAAACAGTTATTAAGCACCTGTTGTGTATAGAGCCTCATGCTGGACACAGGGGAGATATGTGAGAGTAGGATTCCAGATGGCCAATCAATATTTAATAATGAGAAAGTTTTTTGATAGGCCAGAGTGAGTTCCTTATGGCCAACTAAAAGTTTCAAAATATCATGGATATATTTGAGCAAAGTCATTAAAAAACTTTTTAGAACCTTTTAAAATAGTGTGATATAACACCTAATGGCAATATCTTAATTGTGAACTGGCAGCTTTGCCAACTGCCATTAGGCGTCTCTGACTGACCCTGTGACCCCACCTTGGGCAACAACTAGCTGTGTGACCCTCAGCAGGCTATTGACTTCTCTGAGCCTCAGTTTCCTCATTTGTAGAGGGGGGAATATTAATATCTGGAGTGCCCACCCCTGGGGGTGATTGTGTAGCTAAAATGAGATCACACATATAGAGCATTTGACAAATTTTTAAGCATCATAGGAATTCGAGGTGTCCTTATTCTCCCCAGATTTGATGGGCTTCTGAGTAATTCACTTTAATAATGTGACCAGACGCTGAGTGCTCCTTGTGCCCTACAATTGAATGTTTCTTTCAGGATCTGTAAATTTCATTCGTGTGGGTATCCCCTCTACTGACACGAAGTATTGGTCCTCAACTTACTGAAAAGACAAATATCCAGAGTTCGGAAGATGTTCATGTGAAACCTTGAGCCCTTCAGAGGGTGGGATTACAGATCTGGCTTGTTTCCTTCTCTGGTTCGTGAAGACCCCTTCGATTTGGGGTGCAAATTGGAGCCCCTGCTTTGGACTTTCCATTAGCAATAGTGACCTCAGCAATGGCACCAAATTGGGCTAAATCACTTTAGTCTGAATAGCACCTGCTTTCACTTCTATTTCCACATTGTAATCCCATTTCTGCTTCTTTTAGGGTTAGTGGGCAAAACACCAACATTAATATCTAGTTAAAAATCCAACTGAAAAGGTGATTTAAAAAAATACAGAAAAGTTTGTCCTCCATAAAAAGGGCTTTATTATTCTGAGGTTGAAAATTTAAAAAAAACATCAAGCATATTCCCTTCAATAAGTCAGCAAGCATTTATTTAGCACCTGCTGTATAGCAGGCACTGTCCTAGGCATGAAACAGTCTTTGTCCTTAAGGAGCTAAGTCCATTTTTTTGTGAGGGATGAGAGAGTAGGGGCATGGATCCCCATGTAAACATGTAAGTAAATATCAAATCTGTACAAAGTAAATAGAAATAAAAACCAAAGAGAGGCCCTGGCAGCTGGGGTGAGGGCTAGGGGTGGGTATTGGGAAGAACTTCTGATAGTCCTGGAGCTGAAATTTGAAGGGAGCTGGGGGTCCCAGAGAGGGAGAGGTGATGACAGGAGTGCATTCTAGGTATAGGGAACAGCCAAGGGCAAAATCATGGACTTTGGCGATGGTGTATTAGGAGTGATAAACAGCAAACAGGCCAGTTTGACTGAAACAGAGAGTAGCTTTCATTTGGAAAAAAGAATAGGAAAGAAAATGTTTTCTTTTTGACCTTAGACCATTTAGGAATCAGCTCATTTGGGGTGTGTGTGTGTGTGTGTGTGTGTGTAAAATTGATCCTTCTTAGAATGATGTGAGGGACTTTTTGGTACATTCCTCAATAACTTCCTTACTCTAGTTGATTTCATGATTTTGTTGGACTTCCCCTGGTTTCAGGAGTATGGCATAATATAAGAAGTACTAGACTTAGAGACTGAAGAACTGAATTTCAATCCCAGCTGAACCACTTATTGGTTGTGTGACCTCAGGCAAGTCCTTTGATCTCCCTGGACCTCAGTTTCCTCATCTGTAAAATGAGGGGGTTAAGTTAGCTGGCCTTTGATATTCCATTCAGCTCAAGATTTGTAAAACTATGTTGTGGCTTTGGGCTTCAGTTTGGGCCCCTGTTTCCTCCCATTAAAAAATAGAGCTGACAAAACCTACTTTACAGGTTTATTGTAAGGAGACTGGGGAGATGGGAGGAGAAGAATTAAGCATTTCTATGTTACCTACTAAGTTCCTAGCTTTATGCTAAACACTTTATAAAGATGATCTCATTTGATACTCACTAGACCAGGCAAGGTAGGGGCTATTATCGTCCCTGTTTTACCATTGGGAAAACTGAAGCAAACAGATGTGAAGTGACTGGCCTAGGGTCATACAGCTAGTAAGTGAGGCTGGATTGGAATTCAGGTCTTCCCGACTCTGTCTCAGCACTCCCAGTGCTCTATCCAGTGGGCCACTAGCTGCCTCACTAAAGAAGTGGAAAGTGTTGGGGCAGGTAATTTGTGCATAGCAGATGCATAACCAGCATCTGTTGAGTCAAATTGAATGTCCTGAAAATGTTGTACAAATCATTGACTGTTCTAACTGTGCTTTCTGGTTTTGGCCTTCTCTAGCCTTGGTTTGTTAAAACCTTTCTGTTGGTGACAATTGTCTAATTGATGTAGTGCCTTGGTCCAGGAAAGAGAGGGTGAAGGGAGGTTGTAATAATCCCTGTGCTGGTGTTAGGAAGAAGCCATGTTATACGAATGAGATGCCGAGCCCATTTCCGAACTTGAATGTTTGGGGGCTAATAGGAAAGAGCCAAACAGTGTGATACAGGCTTTTGGTAGGCACTGAGTATATGCTTATTGAATTGACTTGAATTCTAAGGCTTTTGCCTAGGGGGAGGCCATGTTTTGATGTTTACGGGATGGAAGCTTTCCTTTGCTAATGTTGAAGCCTCTCAGTCACAAGCCTGGCATGCACTGAGGCATGATAGAGTAGTGATAGGGGATTTTCTTTATCTGGCTGTAGAACCAGAGAATCATGTGCATCTGCTGAATGCTTTATGTCTGCCAAAATGAGCAGGCCCTATACATTTGCAAATAGCTTTTACAAATACATTATCGACTCTGTTACTTTCATAAACACATGAAGCTCTGTTAACTTGGTATGACTGGGAATGGTGCTAGCTATTATAGAGAGTAGCCTAGCTGCAGTACAGGCAGAATAGCATTAAAAATGCCTAAAATTCAAGAAAGATGCCAACAGTAACACCCATGGCCTTACGTATCTGTATATAATGACAAAGTGTAGGTACCTAGCAAGGCGAGCTCTAGCTCCTAATGCAAGAGGACACATTTGACTTGAGTAAGCATTACTAAACATTGGTGAGACAGTGGAAGTCAAGCTCTGGAAGGATGCCCCCTTGGTTGAAAAGGAACTAGCTAGGTAAAAGGGCCAAGGGGATGGGGCCGGGTGGGAATTGGAATTGAAATTCCATATTAAGAAGGTATATTCATGTGAAGGAAATCCAGGAACAAGATAGGGGAGCATGGTAGACAGCATTTGGCTGCCATTCTATGGAAACAAAAAGAAGTGATATTGTCATTTGGAATATACTACAGACCACTTGCACTGAGTGAATGAATGAATGAGTGAGTGAATGAGTGACAAAGCATTTATTATGCATTATGTACCAAGCACTGTGCTAACCGTAGGTGATACAAACAGAAAAAGCAAGACAATCCTTGCTCTCAAGGAGCTCATGCTCTAATTAGGGGAGACAAAGTATTTAAGAGAACCCCGCTTCTTAGGGGATGAGAAGGTCTAGATGAGGATTTGATGAAACAGATAGTAATGATGGCTACTCACATTTATATAAGAGTGCCTCATAGGGGCAGCTAGGTGGCTCAGTGAGTAGAGCACTGGCCCTCCAGTCAGTTAACCCCAATTGCTCTGCCTTCCACCCTCCAAAAAAAAGTGCCATATCCATTGTCTCATCTGATAGGTGCTTCTCTTATCCTTTTTTTGTAGATGAAGAAACTGAGGCTGGGGTTAAGTGCCTTGCCCAGAGTCACACAAATAGTAATAATAGAAAATAGTAATAGTAGGATTTAAACTTATATCTTTCTGACTCCCTGTCCAGTACTCTGTCCTCTATGCACACTGCCTCTGAGTCAGAAGGGCATACCATGTTAGTGATGGAAGACTTCAACAGCTAAACGATAATTCCATCATTCAAAAGGTAATGGAACCAACTAGAGGAACTTCTATTCTGGATCTGATTGTCACCAACAAAGAGGAGCTGTTAACTGGGGCGGAACCTTGGGGGAAATGAAATTGTGTGAGAGAAGCGCATGGTTAGCTCCCAGATAGAACCTGTAGCCTTGAGGCTACTTGTGGCCCTCTGGGTCCTCAGGTGTGGCCCTTTGATTGAATCCAAACTTCCCAGATCAAATCCCAAAAGGATTTGTTCTATACAACTTGGACTCAGTCAAAAGGCTGCACCTGTGGACCTAGAGGGCCACATGTGGCCTTGAGGCCCCAGGTTCCCCACCCCTGCTCTAGACTGTAGAATAGCACATTTCAAAGGGTTGGGAGAAAGGATAGTGTAGGTTCCTATGAACAAAAACTCTAGGTAAAATCAGCTGAATGGAAAGCACTTTTCTCTGCTTGAGTGAGATAGTATTGAAAATATATTTATATACATATATACTTATATATATATGATATAAATATCTCATCTTCAGTGAAATAAGGAGACCAGGGAGGAGGAGGGCAGGACAGGGGAGGGAACAGTGATCCCAGAGAGTCATCTTGACTTCATAAAAAACAGGATATGTCAGACTAACCTCTTTTCCTTTTTTATTTTTTTACATTTGAAACATTTAATTTTAAGACCTTGAATTTCAGATCCATTCCCTTCCTCTCCCTTGTCGCCCACTCCCTCTGGGAAGATTAGCAATTCAGTATGTGTTGTTCATGTATAGCTATGCAAAACATTACCATAGTACATATATTGTACAAGGCTGCTTATAATTCCCTCCCACCCATCCCACCCCCCACCTGGTCCATTCCCTACTTTGATCCTGTCCCTCTTCAAAAGTGGGTACTTCCAACTTCCCCTCCCCCTAGAATGCCCTCCCCTCCATCATCCCCCCTCTCATCCCCCTTTCCCCTACTCTCCTGCAGGGTGAGATATCCTATTTAGTATGTATGTGATTCTCTCCTTGAGCCAACTTCAATGAGAATATGCTTTTGCCTTTTTGCCTTCCTGTTCTTCCCCTCCCCTGCAACTACTTCCCCTTGCCTCTTCTCCATGAGATAGTTTACCCTACCCTGTCTCTCCCCATCTCCTCTTGCCACATTCCTCTCTCACCTCTTAACTTCACCCCTTAAGTATCATCCCTTCCCACCAAATTCAACCTGTGCCCTCTATCCATGTATACCTGTAAACATATATACACATATTCACATATGTTTTCATATGACCATACACCCTTCTTCCATTATTTTCATACTGGGAAAGGTTTCATCAGACACAGTTATTGTTTTTCCATGTAGGAATGTAAATAGTTCAAGTTTGATAAGTTCCTTTTGATTTCTTTTCCCTGATCACCTTCTCAAGCATCTCTTGCTTCTTGTGTCTGAATGTCAAATTTTCTATTCAACTCTGGTTTTTTTCCTCAAGAATGCTTGAAAGTCCTCTATTCCACTGAATGACCATATTTTCCCCTGAAACAAGATACTCAGTTTTGCTGGGTAGGTGACTGTTGGCTTCAATCCCATCTCTTTTGCCCTCTGGAATATCATATTTCTTGCCCTTCAGTCCCTCAGTGTAGAAGCTGCCAGGTCTTGGGCTATTCTGATTGTGTTTCCACAATATTGGAATTGTTTCTTCCTGGCTGCTTGTAGTATTTTCTCCTTGATTTGGGAGTTCTGGAACCCGGCTATAATATTCCTAAGAGTTTTCTTTTTGGGATCCTTTTCAGGAGGCGATCGGTGGATTCTTTCAACTTCCATTTCCCCCTCTGGGTCTAAAACATCAGGGCAATTTTCCTTGAGAATTTCTTGAAGGATGATTTCTAGGTTCTTTCTTTGATCACGACTTTCAGGCAGTCCAATAATTTTTAAATTATCTCTCCTGGATCTATTTTCCAGGTCAGTGGTTTTTCTCATGAGATATTTCACATTGCCTTCTATTCTTTCATTTGTTTGGATCTGTTTAACAGCATCTTGATCTCTCATAAAGTCACTAGCTTCCATTTGCTCCAGTCTAATTCTGAAGGAATGAATCTCCTCAGTGAGCTTTTGAGATTCTTTTTCCATCTGGCAAATTTGGGTTTTTAAGGCATTCTTCTCCTCATTGCCTTTCTGAGCCTCTTTTACCATTTGAGTTAGTCTATTTTTTAAGGTGTTATTTTCCTCAGGCTGTTGACTGTCATTTCATACTTTTCTTGCATCTTTCTCATTTCTCTTCCCAAGTTTTCCCCCACTTCTCTTATCTGCTTCTTAAGGCCCTCTATGGCCTGTAGCCAGCTTGTGTTTTCATTTGGGGCTTTTGGTGCAGGAGTTCTGACCTCACAGTCCTCCTCCATGCTTTGATCCTCTTTGCTCCCAAAATAGGAGTCTAAAGTTGCATTTTTCTTTTTATTTTGTTTCCTTTGCCTAGGCATATTGCCACTTAATTACTTGATTTTTGGGCTTGTTGCCACAGTAGGGCTCTGCCACCAGCCAGGAGAGCTTCTGTCCCAAGTGTGGGGTCTTCACAACTTCTGGAGGTTGGGTGGCCTCTGTAAAGCCTCCACCCGCTCTGGCAAGCTGGATACCCACCCCAAATCTCCCCCCAAGACCACAATCCAGATCCAGGGAGGTTAAAGCAAGAGTGATTAACCACTAGACTGATTGCTGGATCTTCCTACAGTTCGCAGACCAGGAGCTAGAGCCGCCACTGATGCTGCAAAATGGCCTCTGTGCCACATTTCCTCAGCAGCTTTTTGCTCCCAGGGGAGGAAGCCGACGCGTTCCCCAAATACTGGTCCCAAAGTCCATAGGGCACTAACCTCTCACTTTGTCCTAGGCATGTCTATATTGATAATTCTGGAATCGCCATAGCTGCTGGTGTTCTGGGGTCCCTCCAGCTGGCTGCTGGCCTGGCCGCTCTGGGGCTATGGGCCTGGGCCTGGTTTCCAGAGGCTTTGCTGTTGGTTCCCAGCGCGCTGTGCGCTTCCAGGCCCCAGAGTGCTGCACTGGTCCTTCCTGCAGGGCTGCTGGGCTGTCCTCAGTGGGAGGTTAGCTTCTCTCTGTTGTTCTGTGGGTGCTGGGGCTCCAGAAGTTGTTCAGAGTCCCCTTTTACATTGTTTGGAGGAGATCTGGGGGAAGAGTGGCTTGGACACGCTGTTTCTACTTCTCTATCTTGGCTCTGCCTCCTCACCTCTTTTCCTTTTTTACCAGTGTTATTGTACTAGTAAAGGAGAAGAATGCTACAGATTCTTTTTTGTTGTTGTTTTGTTTTTTGCTTTTTGGAGGGCAGTTGGGGTTAAGTGACTTGCCCAAGGTCACACGGCTAGTTTTTATGTTAAGTGTCTGAGGCCGGATTTGAACTCAGGTCCTCCTGACTCCAGGGCCTTTGCTCTATTCACTGCGCCACCTAGCCACCCCTAAGGAGGGCTCATCCAGGATTTGAACCCGGGACTTCTCGCACCCTAAGTGAGAATCATACCCCTAGACTGAGCTGCCACTAGCGATGCTCTCAGTGCTACAGATTCAAAAAGCCTTTGACCAAACATCTCATGTTTTTATTTTCCACGGTCTCCCTTAAAGATGAAAAGATGTGAGCTAGGCAAAAGTACAGTTAGGGAAATTCAGAGCTGGTTGAATGGCCAGACCCAAAGAACTTCTTAATGGTTGGAATTCTTTAGTGAAGTGCCCCAGGGATCTGTGCCTGATCCTATGCTAGTTAACCTTTTTATCAGTGATTTGGATGAAGGCATTGTTGGTATGTTTATCAAATTCTTAGATGACAGAAACCTGGGGAGAAGAGGATAGCTAACATCTGGAACAAGAGTTGGGATCCAAAAAACGATCTCAGCAGGCTAGAATCCTGGGCCAAAAATCTTAAGATGAAATTAAAACATTTTTTTAATTTTATTTTTTCAGTGAACAAATGTAGATTTTCTTTTCTCCCTTTCAGTTAAAAAAAAACACAACAAAGTCCTTAGAACAAACATTCATAGTTAAGCAAATCAAAGTTCTTCAGTGACCTTGTCCAAAAATGTATGTCCCAGTCTGCCCTAAGCCCATTAAGATGACATTTAATGGGGACAAATTCAAAATGTCACACTTGGGTTAAAAAAATCAACCTCAAAAGTATAAGATGGGGGAGGTATTGCCTCACAGTGGTTCTGTTGATAAAGATCTGGGGGTTTTAGTGGATCATAATCTCAATGTAAGTCAATGGTGTGCAGTGGTAGGGAGCCACAAAATCTCCTGTGATCTTAGGCTGCATGAAGTAAGAGGGGTGCCAGTCCTGGCTGTCAGACTGCATCTAATACATTGTGTTCAGTTTTGAGCAGCACATTTTGGGAAAGACATTGATATATTGGAGACTATTTATGGGAAGGCAGCCAGCATGGTAAAGACTGGGCCTTAAGTCCCTGTCTTATGAGGATCAGAGGAAAGGATTGGACATGTTTTTCCTGGAGAGAGAAGACATAAGGGAATCTGCTAGGCATCTTCAAGTATGAGAGGCTAAGGCTTCCCCACTGTGAGGGTCCTTCAGAGGGTATCAGTTGGTCCAAGTTGCAAAGCAGCAGATTGTAGCTTGATGTAAGAAAAAACTTAATTTTCTAATCTTCAAAATGGAGATGACTGCCACAACAGCTCATGAAAAGTGTCTCCTGAGCCGTGGCAGAGCCCCAAGCCACATTTCTGGAAGGGTGTCTATGTTGATGAAAATGAGTTGGGTTCCCTGTGGACCCTGTTATGCCTTTGTTCCCTTGGGAGGTTTCCCAAGTGATGGCTGTGTTGTCAGAATGATCCTTGTAGCATCTAGCCTAATGCATCCCATACCTTCCTGCCATTTGGAGTGGGCCCAAGATCCCTTCCAAATTTGCCATAAGTGTTGGGGCTGGAAACCAGGTGTCCAAAGTCTCAGTCCAAGAGCTCTTTCCATTGCATCGCCCTGGCTCCTCTACAGCTGCCCTCTGGGAAATGAAAACAAGCCCAGTGGCCATACAGCTGGGCAGATGTGCTGGGCCCTGGATGTGGGTTGTTAACATTAATGCCCTTCCATTGATTGCTTACTAGTTGGCTTGTGGTTTGAGCAGTACTAACTTGAGGTTGGGACTGCAATGTTCCTTCTCAGTGTCTGTTGCAAGCAGGAGAGCTTAGCTACCATATTTGGTGCTCATCTGCCTGTCCAATGACTTCACATCAGTCTGTTGGAGAATTTGTGTGGTTGGGTTTTTTTTTTTGCTTGTCTAAATATGGCAAGGCTGCCTGGGTAATCAAGGGGACCTGAAGTAGGAGCCCAGCAGCTGTCTTCAGTACTGCTTTTTTTGGTCCTGCCCCTCTCAGGTTGGCCCCTGTGTCAGCTGATATGAGGAGAAGGGGGCAAATTGGAGAACATTCCCATTTTCTTGGGCCAGAGTAACAAAGATAGAAACACTTTGCCCCAAGATGAGGATCCATAGATTGGGGTGAATTTTCTTATTTAACTTGCTGTCACTTTAGGATCCTTTCTTCTCATGACTCATGAGAAAACCCAGTGACGAAGATAATGAAAAGATTACCATACCCTTTTCCCAGACAAGAAAGCTGAGGGATACAACTCACAGTGGGCAGTCAGGATTCTGACACCTAAGCCATGGTGCTTTCTACTTTGCCACTTGGCCTCCATAAATCCACAACATTTGGTAGCAGGACTTCATTATGTATATTGGTAACTGTTGCCTACGCTGGCTCTGATGGCCATGATGACTCATGTTTCTTGAACACTTTCCTTCCCTTGTGAAGGAGAGTGCCTGGTGAAATGGACAGAGCACTGGATTGGGCATAAAGACACTTAGTTTCCAATCCCACACCTGCTACTGATCAGTCCTGTGACTTTGGCCAAATGGCTGATCCTTCATGTTGTCCTCTGCAAGGTGCTGGGTGCTGAAGAGGTTGGATTAGAGGGGATTTTGAAAGTCTCTTGTGGTCTTTGCCTAGACCTGTGATTTCATTTCTGTAGGAAAGTCCCACTGAGGAAACGCCTTCTCCCAGTACAAGTAATCTGCAATCTAGTCTTGGAGAGTTGCCTTGTAAGTAAAGTGTCTTGCTCATGGTCATGGTCATGTGTCAGAAGCTGTGTCATGTTGTAACATAATATGATACAAGGTCTATCATAAGTCAAATAGTCCATAATTCTAGGTAGGCAGTGCAAATATTTTTAGCCCCGCTTTACAGATGAGAAAACAGGTTGCAAGAGGTAAAACAAGATCACATCTAGGAATTGTCCATTTCCTCCTGCTTGTGATAGATCACTGAAATTGTCATGAAAACATCTGGTGATTTCCCTTTCTCCCAATTTACTTGTAAGCTGTGTGAAAACAGTTTAAATGTATTGGCAGCTTCCCCCTCCCCCATCCACAACATTAGCAAATGAATACAGCCACCCCTCCTTGTGACTTTTCTTTACATCCTTCTCAAGTTCTATGGACCCCCTGTTGTCTCTGTGCTTTAGTGTAAATCACTTAATAGGGATTTTATCAGCTCCATTCAGTTGAGTTTTAACTTTTGAGATGCTCACTGGCCATCTCACTTCCCTTTTCTAGAATGTTGCCAGGAATACCTGTTCCCCAGCTCATGCCCCAAGCCTCGTCTGGCTTCTGGGACCTACTATGCTCCTGAGGGGGCACCTCCATGTATGGCAGGTGGGGCTATTGCTGCCATCCTTGTCCATCAGGGATCCCTCTTACTGCCTTTCCCACATGGCCAGGACCGATGTCAGGTGGCATTGCCATTTCTCACTAGTCTGCTCTGAAGAACAAACAGAATCGGGCACAGTTAGCACTCTAGAGTGTGGAAGGACTTTATAAATGGGGTCTTCTGTAGGCATTCTCCCATTTAGATAAGATTGGTGAATCTCTCTGGAGTCTTTGCACACAGCCCTCAGCTCTCGTGATGCCACCCCAGGCCCGGGCTCTCAAGGAAAGACCAAAGGTTTCTTTTTTGAAAGAAAATGTTTATTGATGTCTTGTGTTTTTACACGGCCTTCATTTCCAAATAGATTCTTTCCCCCTCCCCTCTCCAGTAAGTCTTCCCTTGCAACAAAGATTACAAAAAGAAAGGGAGGTCAGCAAAACCAATTACCATCAACCGAGTTTGATGGTGTATGCAGTGTTCCCCATGCGCAACCTCCCATCTCTGCAAAGGAGGGAGGGAGGGAGGGAGCTGTATGTTCTCATCTCTTCTTGAAAACCAGACTTGGTCATCATTATAACTACACAGTGATCAGTTGAAAGATAGTTTTCATAGCAGAGATTATGAGGAAATTGAGGCCTCTGGGCTTTCCTGTATTCATTTGAGCCTTGCTTGGAGTCAGGGTATGTTGGGGGCTCCAGGTCTTTGGTGTGGTTGGATCAGGATTGTCAGAAAGAAGGGGGCCTAGAACAAGGGGAAGTACAGTCATCCTCTCTGAGTCCTAGGGAAATAAATGCCGTCTGCTCGTCTAGATTCTGTCCAAAATATTGGCTTTTTGAACTCTCATGTTGCTAATAGGCCATCCTGTCATTAAATGTCTGGTCATTGTCTCTCTTGTGGGCTTATGTGTGTACCATATCCCTAGGGAGATGGTAACCTCATAGGAGAAGGCCATGCCTCATACTTCACAATGCCAAGCATATGTTTGGGCAGCATTGGGCTCCAGACCTACTGACCTAGCAGAGAAAGTACTCTTCAGCCTCCTTCCCATGTTATGCACCTAGGTTGGCACCTAGCAGAAGTTCGGCAGCTGAAGGTGTTGAGTAGAGGAAGGAGCCAAAATATAATAGAATTCCAGTCTTGGCTTTGCTTCTTACTATGTGACCTTTAGCAAGTCATTTCCCTTCTCTGGGCCTTGGTTACCTCCTCTGTGAAAGGAGTGAGTTGGACTGGACTATTACTCAAGATCCCTTCTGTGAAGCTTTAGTGTTTCTCCTTCTACCCATCTGTACCATTTTCAGGTACATGAGGTCACATTAAGTGAGGATGAGGGCAGTGCTTATGATAGAGAAATGGATCATTTGAGGAGCAATGCCCAGGATCAGTGGAGGAGAGCTTTGGAGGCAAGAGGGTCTCCCTTCCGTTAGACCATGTGGACCTTCACTTAATGCTGACTGGTCCTGACCATAGTGGGAAAGATACTAGAGAGCTCCCTTACATAGTCAAGTTGTCAAGTCAACAAGAATTTATTAAGGACCTACTACTATGTGATCTAAAGAAAGGCTAAAACTGTCCCCACCCTCAAGGAGTCCACAGCTTAATCGGGACAGCAAGAGGCAAACAGCTGGGCACAGTCAGATGGGTGGGGGGCTGGAAGGAGGGGGCCTTGGGATGTCTTGGCTACTCCATGCATTTGAGCCATAAGGGACCCTTTAGGAAACAACCTTAGAGTTGGTACTTACCTCATCAATACCAGGGAAGTCATTGCCAGACCTTCATTTTGAAACCACCACAGGTCTGAGCCTCTCTTTAGAAATAAAGTGAGAAGTACCAAACTGTTCTTAGGTATGTATTTCTTCCAATCTGAATCTAATTATGTATCATCCTAGGAATCAAATGTTCTTTAATTATGCCTTGCTTAGCTCTGTAGAGAATTCTGTTTTTTTAATGGGAAAATGGAAAACAGCATGTGCTAAAATAGCATCAGAGGTAATGGTGGGAAGATCCCAGGATTGGGAGGCAAGGGATTTGGATTCGTAGTCCAGCTCTGCCATTGCTGCTGCCTTTGGGACCTGTTGGGCTGTGGATGAGGATTGGCTCTCTCTGCCTGGGAGTTGACCAGGGTGGAACCTTGACTGGGAAGTGGGCCACCGGAAGCTGGGAAGGCAAGCTGGCTTGGTAGCTAGGGACAGAGGAGGTGCTGATCCCTGGACCTGAGAAAAGAAGGCAGACCAATTGCTGGAGCAGCTAACACAGGCTTAGGAAAAATCAGAGCTAAATGAGAAGGCAAAATCTAGTGACTGCTGGGGAGCTGAGCATTCCTCTGGCTTTTACCACTTCCTGGAACCTTATTCTTTTTAAAGCAGCTGTTCTGGTTCTTTTCCCCAGGGTCTGTGTGTTTAGAGGCAGGGCCCACCAACTCTTCTCCTCACGTGATTGTACTTCTGTGTAGATTTGTACACAACTTACTTCCTGTATGACCTTGGGAAAATTTTTCCCCCAGTCTGGGCCTGCATTTCCTCTTTTGTCAAATAAGGCCCTTGCACTAAGTGATCTTAGCCTTTCTTACTCTAAAACCCTGCAGACACACCCCTGCCAGAAGAGGAAGGGACAAAGGCCAGTGGAGCACTTGAGGTTGTTTCCCTGGTGGCAGGAAGATGCTTGGGGCCTCTGGCAGGGGAGATCCAGTGATCCCAGGGGGGATGAGAAACCATGTCTATTGTCATCTTCATCCTGGCTTCTCCACTGGGCTGAGGAGAGTATGTGAAGAAAGAGTTTTGGCCTGGCTGCTCTTGAAAACATTGCCAAAACGAACAGCTGGAAAAAAGTGTGTCTTCTTATGGCGATTGGATTGAGCAAGAGGAAGCCAGGGAGTTAATGTCCCATGATGACATTCATTAAAAACAGTCCCAGGATCAGCCTGGTGGCCTGACCAGTGGCAGGCAGTGGGGGCAGGGCTTTCACATTAGACTTTGCTTCCAGGAGTGGTTTATGAGATGAAATGTCAGCTTGTTTTGTCCCAGGGTAAATTTTGAGGAGCTGGCTAGGTAAATAGCAGTGCTTTTCCTGCACCCTCCCTCTCGCTCTGCTAGAAACAGCGGCCTTTCCTCAAGTGGCCTTTGAAAAGAAATGGTACCAGTTGGAGGAGAAGACTGGCTATCATATTTTTTTAAAATTCACTCTCTCACTTGTCTTTTTTAAAAATCTATTTGTGGGCCTATTTGTTTGTAAATTCAGAGTTGAACAGTAGAAATTGTGATCTTTCATCCAATTCAATTTAAACTATCTTTAGTAAACACATACTATGTGCCAGGCACTGGTAGTAGTGACACATAAGACAGAAACAAAGCAGTCCCTGTCCTCAGGGAGCTTACATTTTTTTTAAAGCAATTGGGGTTAAGTAACTTGCTCAAGGTTACACGGCTAGTCATTATTTATGCGTGGGTGCTCATTTTTTGAGGCCGGATTTGATCTCGGGTCATCCCAACTCCGAGGCCGGTGCTCTTACTCACTGAGCCACCTAGCCGCCCCTTTAGGGCAATTGGGGTTAAGTAACTTGCCCAAGGTTACACGGCTAGGTTTTTTTGTTTGTGTGGATTAAGTGTCTGAGGCCGGCTCGAACTCAGATCCTTCTGACTCCAGGGCCAGTGCTCTATTCACTGCGCCACCTAGCCGCCCCGGAGCTTAAATTTTTATCTTACCTTTTATAAAAGGGGTGTGTGGAGGGGGTGGTTAGTCTATCACAGGAATTGGCCTATGGGCCATAGTTAGCTAACCCCTGGTTTAGATTATTGTCAATATCCCTTGCAGTTTTTGTGTTTTCAGTGCTCAGAAGCCAGTGGGTCTGTTGGAGCCTTAATGCTGTCCCATTTTTTTCAAGGTAGATAAGTTAGCTCAAACTGCATAGGATAGATTCTCATGATACAGAGACTAAATTCTTCTATTCCCATTCACTCCCTACTCTGATGCCTCAATATTGAAATTAGTAGTTGCTTTTTGATTGATTGGTTGGTAGCCTAGAGGTGAATCTGGGCCCTCTAAGGCTGGGGCATGGCTCTGCCAGGTCCTATCAGGGTGGGAGGGCCCCAAGTGTGCTTAGCACCAAAGGCCAGTGACCAGCTGCTGAATTTCCTTGGCCACTACAGTTCATGAAATGGCCTTCTCTAAGGTGAAGGAAGTTGTTACAATCTGTGTTGTTGGATGGAGTGGTCGCCCTGATGAAATCATGGATCCGGGCCACTTGGAGGAAGTCTGATATAGTCGGCATTTGCCTTGTTACTATTAAAGTCAGTAGCAGTCATGAAGAAGCGATTCCTCCTTCTCTGTTCTCATAGCATTTTGGATTTCTCAACCGCTCCTCAAGCCTTTGAACTGTTCTTTGTTTTGTTGTGGTCTGGATCTGGGATTTTAGTGCTGTGAATTCCGATCCTGGAAACTCCCTTCCTTGATTCAGGTGGGCAACTTGTTTATACCTTCTAGTTTTAGACTGTTGCTTGGGGCCCTACTATGCCTCAGAGACATGACTTAACCCGGGGCTACCTCTTTTTTTGTATTTACACCCTAATTTCCTTCTTTATCTATGGGCCTGTCACACTCCCCTCCTCCACTAGATGGTAAGTTCCTTGAAGGCAGAGGCCTTGCATTACACGTCTGTGTCTCTCCCTACAGCATTGGCACAGTGCTAGGCCCGCAATAGATGGCTAATCAATATTTGCTAAGTGAATAATTTGATTAATGTCCCTGCCATCTTCTGAACCTCCTAGCACTATTCTTTCGATACTATCTAGGCCTATCTCTTGGCTTGTTTGTGGGGCAGAGGGGAGGGATTAGGGTTTGGCTCTCCCAACATGGGGAGCTCCTTCCACAGATGCAGATTGAAGGGTGGCCTGTTGTGCTGAGAGGTGATGTGATCTCTCTGGCTGAAAAGCAGGACTTAAATTTGTCACCACACTAGGCTGTGTCTTAGCATTACCTCGTCTTGTCTCATGTTTACATCCATCCAGATTGTAAGCTCCTTGAGAGCAAGGTACTCTTTGTGCTCCCTACTACCTTGGACAGCACCTTACACATAGTAGGCATTCAATAATAACTGCTCCAATTTAATACTATAATCGTCTTTCTGCCATATCATATTATCAAATGATAACAAAAAGTAGTCTCTGTCAGTCACTTCTAGACATTTGTCTCCTGGCATTTGGTCTCTTTCAGGACTTATTAAGGTGTTCATTGTAAAAACATAATGGCACAATTATAGAATGAGGTCACCCCACCCCTCAACCCCCAGGGCCTGAACTGTTCTGTAGTTGGTTGGCGTTTGCTTTCATTAAAGTAGCTCTGGATTTGTCATCTGCAGCAGCATCGGGGGCAAGGTTTTGTTCTTCCCTTGGCACTCTGAATGCTCACACTGGTTTTTTCTAAGGCAGAAGCCTTGTCAGTCATCCCTGAGCCAGTGTGAGTTTCCATTCTTTCAAAGAAACTTGACCCTTGGCATGACGGACGAGAAGCTTAGTGTAGCTTGCTGGAAAACAGCTGTTCCCTCCAGGCAGCAATTGTTCCCTTGCTCTGCCCTGTGCTGGGGCACAGGGGAAAGGTACCTTAATTCTCAGACTTCTGACACATGGCCAGAAGTGGCTTAGTGTTCTCTAGGTTGGGGGCCAGTCAGGGAGGGGGGGCTTTAAAAAGATTGACTTACATTCCTGGGCACCTCTTCCATCTACTTGCAAATTGCATCCATGTCTGAAAGAGGGTGGCAGTAATCCCAAAGTCTTTTTTTTTCCTGTAGGATATACACATTTCATTTGTTAGAGAATCTGTGTAATTTTCACCCTGAATTGTGCCTGGAGTGGATGGTTTTCAGTCACATCTGTTCAGTGCAGTCCCTTCAGTTTGGCCCCATGAGGGAATGAGAAGATTAGCATCACATGATGCCCGCTTGGCAGGCCACACCACCCTAAACATGTGGCTGCATGCAGAAAAGCTGGGCAAGGATCATTTCTATTGAAAATATTCTGTATTGTAAATAAACTGAGCAGTCTGTCTGCCTCATCAGGTATTGGGTCTATTACTTAAGGCTGTTTGTGGTTGTCAGTTGTGTGAGAGGAGTGAAATGGTTTGGGGCTCAGAAAAAAAGCTTTGGGGGCCTCTTTTCAAGGCCCTCAGTGAGGAGACATGAGAAGGGAAGCAGGCTCTCTGGGGAGGGTGGCTGTGTTGGCTCTGCCTTCTTCATTCCAATTCCCCACTCACTTGGCCTGAAAGCAACATATCTAAAGTCATTTCTGTCTGTTCATCAGTAATATGTTTTTTTTTTTGGTGGGGGGATAACTTTTATGTTCTAGATTAAGAAGAAACAGCAAGATGTCTTGGGCTTCTTGGAAGCAAACAAGATAGGATTTGAAGAGAAAGATATTGCAGCCAGTGAAGAGAATCGAAAATGGATGCGTGAAAATGTGCCTGAGGAAAGTCGTCCAGCCACGGGGAACCCGCTTCCCCCTCAGATCTTCAATGAGTGCCAGTACCGTGGGGTAAGGACAGTTCAGGAATTCAGTCCATTTTCCAGCGAGGCCTTTACCCTGCACCCTCTTCTTTGGCCTGTCTGCTGTCAGACACGTGAATCCTCCACAGGAAATGCAGTGCCGTTAGGAATTTGATCTCACATTTCCTTTACTAGCTTTCATCCTGATTTCTTCCAGTCAGAACAACTAGGTGTTTTATTTCTGGTATGTCTATGGTAGAAACCCCTGGAAAGGATTCAGCTCCTCTCATTACTTGACTCTTAAGTAGGTAAAAAAAACCAACCAAAACCCAACCTTCTTGTTCTTCCTCCCAGCCCACAGTTGTTTTCATGGAGGAGGTTTTCACGATCTTAATTGTCTTTGAATTGGCCATCAGGTTTCCACATTGGCATACATGCTGGTTGTGATGGAGTGCCCCCACCACCCCCACCATCCCCACCATCCCATCAGCTTTGATGTGTGAGACATTGAGGTCTTTTTCCTTCAAGTCAATGATCTAGTAACCCTGTCCGTAAAGGAAACTGGGGTCTTCCAGCCTGACCTGCTCTTTAGGAAGCCATGCTAACAGTTTGTGATCTCTGGTAGTTAAACACCTTTGAAGCAAAGCCTTGATACAAGCATCTGGGGAGGCAATTTCCAAAGTGTTCCAGGAGCCCCTGGGCCTCCACTTCTTGGTAGGAGAGCTCATTTGGGGTAGCCGTGTTTAATGGAGGTTAGCTGCCAAAAGGTTTAGCAGCCTCCAGAGATCTGGGTTTGAATCCCAATTGGCCATTGGGCCATTAGACAGGTTCATTTTGGGCAGTAACCTTTGCTCTCATTTGTTCATCTTCCCCTATTGTCTTTCCAGATCCTTTGTATAACACACATGAGCCTGAGTCATCCCATATGGCACTCTTCTTTTGACTGATTTTGGGTTTTTTTAATTGACTGTTTAGAATGTCTTGCTCAGTTCAGTTCAACAAATATTTACTTGCTCCTGTGACATCATAAAGAATTGAAAGGGCTTTTAGAAGTTAGAACACTCTCCCTGCCCCTGTTCATTCATTCATTTATTTGTGTTTGCATTTACTCAGACATGCCTTTATTCCAGAAGGGGATTAATGAATACTTGCTATGGGCCTGACATCATGCTGAGCCCCATTAGGGAGAGATAAGAGAGATAAGACCTGTGCTGAAACACAGGTCCTGCCCTTGAGGTGCTTATAGTCTAATTGGACAGGCAAAAGGGACATCTATGAACCAAGTCTACAGGCACTTATTAAGCACCTAAAATAATTCTAAAGCAGCCAGAACATCATTCAGTTCAACAGCTATTTGTTAAATGACCCCTCTGTGGAGAGAAATCCCAGGTAAGCACCGTTGGCCTCGGGACAAAGGGAGACCTTGCTAGCTCGCTCTGCTTCCTGTGCCCAGATGGATGTTTTCACATCCATTAACCTCCCCCTTCTTTGCCACCAGTCTTTATTGGGGAGGGCAGTTTTTGTCCTTGCCTGTGCCAATCTGCAGCAGCAGCAGCAGCCAGGGGAGAAGTGCCAGGAAAGAGCCCGAGTCTGAGCTGGCACAACTAGCTTTTTTCCACAAGAGAGTCTGTCAGTTATTAGGAGAGGCCTGGGGATCCCATCTGTCTTGTGCTAGTGCAATCCAAGGCTCACCAACTTCGGTGGGAAAAACAAAAATATGTTTTTTTCTTTAAGAAAACCTCAATTCTTTCATGTCTCAAATGCTCCTGAGGCTTAGAATTGGAAGACATCTTTGAAGTTCCCTATAGATTTGTGGCCCTTTGCAGCCAGCATGTGACAGAGGGGCCCAGATCCTCATATTGTGGCAGGAGCCCCTGACCAGAGTTTGCTCCCATTCTGAACTAGCAAGAAAGCTGCCTATCCTCACAGTTGTTACTGGAGGCCAAGTCTGTTTGCTGCTTTGGAGACAGTCAACAAAAAATGACTTCTGGGCCAGCATATCTGGAGAAGACTTTTTTTTAAACAGTTGAGGGCTCAAGGTTACTATCAAGTCAGGTATTATGGGTAGAAGAGGGATTAGACTTAGTCTGTTAGTCCTCAAAAGGACAAATTATGGCCTAACATAAGGGAGTGCTTCCTTGTGCTTTGAGCTATCCCAAAGTACAGGAGTCTGCTTGGGGAGGTAAAGTCATGGGTCCCTCCTGCCCTCGCTGGAGGTCTTGAAGCAGAGCCTGAATGCCCCCTGTAAAATTCCATGATTTGTCTTGAACTCTTTAGGGGACATTGATATCAGGAGTCAGTTTGCTTCACATCTGAAGGTGTCACTCCCTCCCTCCCTCAAAGGCTAGGTGGCATTGTTGGCGGTTGGGGTGCCTTTGTAGAAATATGTTGCTTATAAATGGATGCCTTGATTTCTGGAGAAAACTTTGGATGTGGCAAAAGCGAGCTCCACCTTGTTGAAAGGAGCCAAGAACAAGAGAGTAATGACTGCTTGGGCTTCTTCTTGGGGTAAGGTGCTGCTAGCCCCAGGGGGCCCAACACATTGGCTGTAGTATTTGTGCTGGGAGCCTCGGCCCTACTTGGAAAGCTGGGAGAGAGGTCATCTTGGAGAAGCAAATACATCAGGACTGCTTTTTCACTTCTAATAAATCAAGCAGAACAGCAGACTTACTTTGCTGTAGTTTTTAAAATTACATGCAAGATCTGAAAATGCCACTTGTCTTGGCTCAATTTGGGTTATGTCCTACAGCCTTGTTCAAGTGACTATTTTGGTCACTTAGGAGAAGGTCTGTGGGCCTGGCAGGATAACAGTGATTATAACCACACCTCCAGCCTCCTTCAATCTTCCAGACCCTGGGTTAGCCTGGCTTCTAACTTCTCAGAAATCTGATTGCTGTTGCTCAGGTCCCCAGATACCCAACACAGGGATACAAAATCAGCACCCACCATCTCTGTCCTCTGCCCAAGGACCACCTCAGAAGCTCCAACTACCCAGGGCGCTGGTGAACGTTTCTTCTCTGATGGACAATGGGAGAGAAGCAGTCTGGGAGAAGACTATTTCTAAGCAGAGGAGAGAGGGAACTATTGCTTACTGAGAAATTGTAGGGTTCTCCCAAGATACAACTGTCTAAAGTGGCTTGGAATTAGACATGGGCTGGAGGAAGGCATTCACAAATTGCCTTGCCTCCAAAGCCCCCAGGACTGCTGTGGGCCTGAGCTTTGCCCCTTTGCTTAATCTCCTGGTAGCTCAGCACCATGGCATTGAGATCACTCTCCAGCAAGGACAAAGTATCAGGCTTACCCATGGGCCACCAAAATCGGCCCAGTTCTATAGTCTGCCGTCGTTGTTTCCTTCATGGCCCTCAGCAGTCCTAATTGTCTGCCTTCTTCTTCATTTAGGATTACGATGCATTCTTTGAAGCTAGAGAAAACAATGCAGTGTATGCCTTTTTGGGCTTGACAGCCCCACCTGGGTCAAAGGTAGGTTCTCCTTCTGCTTCGTAGTTGACAGATGATGATTTCTGATGTTATACAACAGCCCTTGTGAGAGGCTAGGGGCAGTGTAGGCTATCACAGACTGGCAGCCCTGCCTCCTCCCAAATGCAAGGCAATCCTGGCAATTCTCTTCCCTAGAGTACAAGTCCACCCTGACTAGATAGCCAAATGTGACCCATAACATCCCAGGCTAAGAGAAGCAACAATGAGACTTACCCACTAAGCTCCCTAAGGCAGCTAGCTTCCCATTGATCAGCTCACAAAGAATGTTAAAGACTCCATTATTAGAGCTATCATGTCCCTTCTTCAATCACAACATGTGTCCCAGGCCATGGTCATTTTCTTGGCATTGTGAGGAGAAATGCTACATAGGGATCCGTTGGAGAGCCTGACGAGTGAGCCCTGGGGTTAAAAAGCTGGCCAGTGAACTGCTGGCTGAATTTGGGACCCTTTTCTTGCCAAAGGCAGATTCCTTTTCCAGTGTGTCATCCCAGGAGAGTGTAAATCAAAGAGACAAAGCCAAAAAAACAAAGACCACAATGAATGGCCCCTTGATGATATCTCTATATTTCCCTGGTAGGCAGCACAGCTAATGGGAACTCTGCCTCCAGTGTAGAGAGGCGGGGTTGACATGCTTACTGCTTTCACTGGAGACTATAGGGTACTGATCTGAGTCACCCTCCCAAGTCTAATCCTTGCCAAACTGGCTTTTCCCATGGATGAAATGTCCTATTTTAAGTTCTGTCTAATTTAAGTCTTCAGAGACTTTGCTGTGTAAATGTCTTAGTGATACCCAGGCCAAGTAGGGGCATCAATGGACAGCTTATTAGTGAATTGCAGGTTAGGGGTCATGTGTTAGCACTGCTATGAAGCTCAAGTGTGACAAACTTTATAAAGTACTATCAAAATGTCAGTTGTTATCATTGTTACAACTACTGCTACTGCTACTACCACTGATACTACTACTACTACTACTGCCACTACTACTGCCCCCAGCACCACTACTACTACCGGTACCACTGCTGCTCTATTATTCAGATCTGGTAGCTCCCTTCCCTTCATTTTGAATTAGGTCAGTAATGCTAGGTGCTATTTCTCTAGTGCTCGAAGTCCTACAAAGTGCTTTACTAACATCTCATTTTGCAGATGAGTGACCAGGCTCAGAGAGGTTAAGTGACATGCACCAGGTCACAGAGGCATCATGGGGTAGATCTGGGATTTGAATCCAGCCCACTTGACTCCAAATGTGACAGTCTTCCTGTACCAAGAGACCATGTAGGCTTTCATAGCCATGAGGCTTTAGATATCTGAGGGGCTTCTCAGGCCCCTTTGAGCCCTAATATCCTTTGATTTGAGCATTTCTCTCATTTGTATTGCTTCCAGAAAGCTAATTCCTCAGATGCATTTGCTATTTCTCATGAGCAAAGTAATAGACTCTAGATTTGGAAAGGACCTTAGGCATCATCTCCCTCATTTTACAGAGGGGGAAGCTGAGAACCAGAGCAGTCAGTCAACAAGCACTGTGCTATATATATGTGCTATTTGTCAGGCACTGTGCCAAGCACTGGAGATGCAAAGAAAGGCAAAAACACAGAACCCAACCTCCAGCAGCTCACATTCTAAAGGGGGAAAAGACAACAGGCAAAACATACTAGAATATTCATGCAAAGATGGCAGCTAATCTCGGAGGGGAAGATACTGTCAGAGGGGGAACTGGAGAAAGACCTCCTGCAGAAGGGAAGGAAACTAGGAGGCAGAGCTGAGAGGACAAAACCTTATAGCCATGATGGGCTAGCCAGCACAAAGTTGTGCAGATGACGGGGGGGGGGGGAGAAGGGGAAAACTGTCCTGTTGGAGAGAAGGTCAAGCAAGGGACAGATCTAGGATTCCAGCTCAGATCGTCTGATTAGAGATCAAATGTTCTGTACCCTAAGGGGCAGCTAGGTGGTATGGGGGATAGAGTGCTGAGCTTGGAGTCAAGAAAAACTGAGTTCTAATTTGGCTTCAGATACTTATTAACTATGTGACCCTGAGTAAGTCACTTAACCCTTGTTTGTCTGATTTTCGTCAACTGTAAAGTGGGCATAATAATAGCACTTATTCCCAAGGTTGTTGTGAGGATCAAATGAGGTAATATTTGTAAAAAGAGCTTATCACAGTGACTGACATGTAATAAGCATTTAATAAATACTTGTTTCCTTCCTTCCTTTTCCTTTCTTCCTCCCTCCTTCCTTCCCTTCCTTCCTTCATTTCCTTTCTTCCTCCTTCCCTTTCTTCCTTCTTCCTTTCCTTTCCTTCCTTCCTTCCTTCCTTTCTTTCTTTCTTTCTTTCTTTCTCTTTCTTTCTTTCTTTCTTTCTTTCTTTCTTTCTTTCTTTCTTTCTTTCTTTCTTTCTTTCTTCCTTCCTTCCTTCCTTCCTTCCTTCCTTCCTTCCTTCCTTCCTTTTTCTCTCTCTCTCTTCCCTCCTTCTCTTCCTTCTTTTCTTTCATCCTTCCTCCCTCACAGCTGACTCACTTTTTAGGGCCCTATTGTTTTATCGTCTGACTACTACAGTAACTACATGTGCCCAGACTTTGAGGTGCCTTAATTGGTTCTAGAATCTATTGTGTTCTCCAAAGAAATTTCTGGAAGGCTATTCTATAAAAAGACAAGTAAATTTTGAACAATCTGCATGGCATGTGGCCAAGCTCGGGGCACTTTGGTGGCCCAGCCCTCCACTAGTGTTCCAGCCTCCTTGCTGAGAGGTTATGGTCCATGAAGGATTCCAGCCTAGTTTTTCTTGAAGATTCAGTGTCATCTTTGCTTTGGAACATGGGCTTGAGTGCTAAAAGGCAGCTCCCAGATGATGTCATCATTGTTGCTCCCAGATAAGTAGGTGCATAGTAGGTACATGGTTATTTGTGGGAAAGGGAGTGACATGAAATAAACTTGGAGACTGAGATTGGAGGCCAGTGCTTTAAGTGGCAAGCTGAGGAGCTTGTTTGTTATTTTCCAGACAGTGGACAGCCCCTGAAGATTGTTGAGCAGGGTGCAACATGGTCAGACTTGGGCTGTAGCAAGGTTATTTTGGCAGGAGATTCTTCCAATAGATGGGAAAGGGTCGAGGCCAGCTAGGAGGTTGGGTCAAGAGGTAATAAAGGTCTGGATGACAGTAATGGTCACGTGATATCTAAGCCACCCCTTACCCCAAGCCCTTCTTTCAGCTTGACAGAACTAAAAAACAGCAGTCTTGAAAAAAAGGGACATTTCCTCAATATGGTACAACTTCAGTTTAACTCCAAACCAACTAACAAGACTGATCAGATAACTAGATGGGGGTAGGTAGCAGAAAACACAAGGACATGTGTTGATTGTATGGATTTATTCAAGGAAAGCTGCTTCTGGTGTTGGTTAGTAAGTCACCAAGTATTTGGGCAGGACCTACTAGGTGCTGTGTTACCTACTAGGTGCTGTGTTAACTGGGGACACAAAGACAAAAATGGTCTCTGCCCTCACAGAACTCCATTCTAATGACTTGGTAAAACTAGATACCTACAAGATACATATGAGATAAATATAGCTTAAGTGGAAGGTGATCTCAACAGGAAGATACTAGGATGGATGGGGAGGGGAGAAGGAGAAACTTCCTCTAGAAAGGGGGTTTGAATTGAGACTTAAAAGGTTTCAGGGAAACTAAGAGTCTGACGTGAGGGACCAGAGCCCTGCAGGCATGGGGGGCAGCCAATGCAAAGGCACAGAGGTAGGAAATGAAGGCTCACCTTCAGGGACTTGCAAGCAAACCAGTATAACTGAATCATAGAGTCTGTAGAGGGGACCAGGCAGGGGAGTTTTTATCTGGTTCTAGAGGTAATAGGTAGCCACTAGAGTTCATAAAGGAGGGAGATGATGATGACATGGTCAAACCTAAGCTTTAAGAAAATGGCCATGGCAGCTGTGTGCCATATGGAAAGACTTAAAGCCATTGCAGTAATGTGGTAGCTGGTGATGAGGACCTGGAATAGGGGTACACATATGTGAGTGAAGAGGAGTTGTTTAACAGCCAGGAAAACAAAAGAAAACAAAACCTGGACACAGGACCCACTTTTAAGTTGAATTTGCCATCACTTTCCTACATCTAGACAGGCAATAAAACAAGAAATGCAGCCTTGTTCTGTAGTGTTTACTCATTCCCGAGCTGGTGATGCTCAGTCCAAAGAGAGCTGTCTCCTGGGTACACAGAGTATGGGAGACGGTATGGTTGGCTGTGTGCGGGGAGAGTGATGGGACTTTGCAGATGCAGCCGGCTCTCCCGACCCTCTCTGTGGACAGTGAGCATGGGGCTCAGCAAAGACAAAGCTCGGCCCTGACCCCTGGCTTCTCCTCACTAACGTTGCTTAGAAACATGTTTACAAGAATTGAAATGGAAATTGGAGGCCGACTTGCTTACCCAGAAAGTTCTGTTTAACCACAAGCCCCTTTTCCCTGAGCATTCTGGTTAATCAAGGCCCAGCTGCTGACAAGGGAGAGATCACAGGAAACGGCCACTGTGTGTCTATCGGCCACTGGCCAACCATAGCAGAGGCTTTCCTTGGGCTGCTTTAGGCAGGTGGCACCTTTACCCAGCTCATTGCTCCTGTGGCCAGGCCGCTTGATTGGCACCAAGGTGATTTGGGGCCCCTGAAGCAGATGGGGCTTTGCCATCCAGTCCCGGGTAAGTCCTGGCCTTAGAGACACAGCCAGCATTAATAGACTGTGTTCATGCACAGTCCTAGTTTCTCACCCCTCAGGAAAGTGGGAGGACCAGCTAGGCATCTCTTATCAAGGCAAGTTTTTCTTGCTGAGTAATGTCCACTTTCCTATTATTTGGGGTTACAGTTTATTTCATTTTTTATATTCTTGCATATCAACATTCTCCCCCCCCGCCAAATTGTGAAATAGACCAGGTGGAATTCCTGATGGCAGATAAGTCCCTTTTCCATGGCCCTGAAAGGTTTGGAAATTGCTCTCCCTACAACCCTGGGAGGTAGATAGGAGAGTTGTAACAGCCCCATTTCGCAGACAAAGAAACTGAGGCTTAGCAAGATGAAATGGCTTGTTTGTGCCCACTAGATCTTAAGTGTAGGAGATAGGATTTCAAGCCAGTTCCCCCGCCTCCTTTGGAGGCGACCTATCTTCCTTTGGTTTATGCAGAACCAGCTCTCCATCCTGGAGACAGACTGGCTTCAAAGAATCACAGCCCCCCTGGAATGGGCAGTGGGGGTACCACACTGATGTGTCCCTTTCTCTTGGCACTTGGAATCTGTTTGCTTTCCAGATCCCCAGAGAGGCCTCTGTAGAACAGCTCACCTTTGGAGCTGAAACTCCCCGCCCCCCACTTCCTGCCCACCTTTAATAGAGCTCCTGTCTAAATATTTACACATCAGAGTTTATCCTTTCCGACAGGCAGCCTGCTGTTGAGGGAGGCGCATGTCTTGCCCAATCTGGTCACATCATTCTATTTTTCTCCCTTCTTTAAAGTCAGTGATGCTGTTCAGTTAGGATCAAGTTTCTGCTTTTTTGTCCTGCCTGGGACAGGGAACATTACTGTCTCATCTTTCACTAAAGATTTTGGTAGAGACTTATTCTTGTTTGTTTTTGTTCATGTGAGCAGGGACTAACTTCCAGGTAGGCCTGGAAGGGACCTCGGAGACCATCATCTAGTCTAGTCTCATTACCTTCCAGATGAGGAAACTGAGGCCTGTGTTGGGGAAGGGCCTTGCCCAAGATCTCACAGGTAGTAAAGGGAGACAGCCAGTATTCAGACCTAAAGCCATTCTGTTACACTGTTGTCCTTCTCAAACTTGTTGGCCCCTTCAGGACAGACAATAAATGTTCTCACCTCTGGCTGCAGGTTTCTTTACCTTCCCCCACCCCTACCCACCTTAAAAAATAAAAGGAAATCTGTGCATTTCACCTTCTTTGGCCTTGGGAGAGATCTCAAAGTTCCACCAAGATGCCGTATGCTGTCAAGAGATAGAAAGCTCCCTGCCAGTGCCAGCACCAGTCCTTACATGTGTGCCAGGCATCTTTATCAGCCTCTCTTCAACTGCAAACAGGCTGACTCATTACAGATGTTTGAGTCGCTAGGCTCATCAGTGGCTTGTTGCAGACCTACCCCATGTTTGACATCGTGTACTCCCTTGCTGGAGTATCTCTGTGGACCATGGGAAGAGCCCAGTGGAGACAGACATCTGGACAGTTGCTCAGAAGGCCTGTCTTTGCAGGTGTTCCCACTCCATGCCTTCTTTGCCACTGTTTAGAGCTGCTGTGACCAGCCCTCTAGCCCTTGGGCTGGGCCCCAGACTCCATCTTCTTGGGCTTTGAGGTTTCCATTAGTATAAGTCTTCAACACCCCAGAGCCATCTCCAGGCCTCAGCAAAGCATCAGAGGAGGTCTGGAGTTGTGGGAAAGTATCTTACAAGTTTCTGAAATTGGAGACTGCCACATAAAAGGTCATTGATTTCCCATTTACATTTGGGCAGTAAACTTGGAGTCAGAAGGTCTGGGTTTAGCTTGACTCTGCTACTTAACTCCCTGTGTGATCTTGGGCAGATTACTTGACCTCTGTGACCCTCAGTTTGAGCATCTGTACAATGGGTTTAGTAATCCTCACCCTTCTTAGCTTATGGGGTTGTAAAGTTTATAAACTGAAAAGTTTATGAACTTTATAAACTGGAAAGTATCACATCCTTCTGAACTTAGGAATGATCATTGGTAGGCTGAACTACATTTACTTTCTGAGGAACTGGTATTGAGGAACATAAGGAACTTGGTAGTTATTTAGACTAATAGAATTTTGTCCTAGTAGCTCCAGGCAGCTGTTTGGGGGGCCCTTTAATTGACTTCGTCTTTGTCTTTTAGGAAGCCCAAGCCCTGGCAAAGCAGCAAGCGTGAACCCTTCTGCCTCCTGGCCCTGTGCCTCCTGCTCAGGAGGGATTTGCCGCCACAGTCGCTTCTCTAAAATAGCAAAATGATCTTGGCTTCCAGAAAACAATAGGCCTCATGTCTACAGCATCAATCTGTTGCTTGGTGTGCCCAGCATCCAAACGATAGCCAATGGAATACATGCTTAAAATGTGAATGTTCTGTGGGTAGAGCTTATGGGAGACGATTATTGTAAAATTCCAAGTCGATGTGATGGAGCACCCCCCTCTTTTTTGTAATCGTAACACAAAAATCTCTTTTTTTATATTATCATTTTTATTGTTACTGCAGCTTAAATATCTTTCCAGCTCCTGTTGTTGTTAAGCATTTGAGAAGCCCCAATAAAATGGGAGGGAAAGAGAATCCATCTAATTGACTCGATGCCTCGCTGCCCTCCTGGATTTTTCCAAGCAAGTGCTTGTGCACAATTTCGATGTGCTTCCGTTGGGATTTTTAAAGAAGCTATGAGCAGTGTTCATCATTTGGTACTTGTCATGGTGACTTATGGCCATTCCGATATTGCAATTCTTTTGTAGATGGAAACTGTGTCCTGTGCATGACACATAGTCTTAGGGCTTCTTAGCTCCCGTGTTGCTCATTTTGATGATCTACAGACACAAGCCCCTTTCCATTGAGAAGTCAAAAACATTTAGGTGGCAGGTCTCTTGCATGACTACTTGGCTGAGTCTAAATCTTCTCTTTCGAGGTGTGCAAAGACTGGTCTTGTCTGAGCACTTGACCCTTGGGCTTTGAGTCAACATGGGTGCTGCAGAATCCTTCAATTATATGGAAAAAAATGGGCAGAAAATCGTTGCCCAAGGAGCCTGAGTTTCTATGGGAGGAGCTAAGAAGCAAACGTTCCCCAGGTGATAATTGGTACTGTGGCTTTGTGGGTTGTTGTTTTTTCCCCTTCAATTTTCAAATGACACATCACCATGGCACTAAGCTCCAGAAATTGGCAAATAGGAATTAGAAACTCAACTGTGCAAATGCATTTTCTTAGCATGTGAAGCATATTTTTTCGTGAGTACATTAAGTTTAGATGGATTTATCTTTTCTATACTTCAATAATAGCAAACATCCAATAAGAGTATCCATCCAAGCAAGGGACCAATTTAAAACCATAACCCTCAAGGCTGATAAAAGGGCAAGGAGCCATATGGCCTTCATCACTTACTTAGGGAGCAGTTTTCTTACCATAGAGCCTTTGCTACTAAAAGCACCCCATGGGCACCCCCGTTTTCCTTTAAGTGACTTTCCATTACCTTGCGCTGTATGCATTGCTGTGTCGTTTGCCAAAATCAACATGTAATGAATATACGGCATTGTTTACGGAGGTTCAACACAGGCACAGTGCTTTAAAGTGAGATCAACATTTTTAGAAACAGAAATTACAGACTGCTGGGGATCTGAAATGAATAGGACTAATGCCAGATGAATAGTATGTGGTTTCTTCTGAGGGGGAGGGAGGGGTACAGGAAACAGTGGAAAGAAAACTGTTTAAATATTCCTTTCTGAGTTTGTTCATCAGGCCTTGTTCAGGGTTCTGAAGTTGCTTTAACAAAGATATTTTAAGAACAAATGTTCAGCTGATTTGTGTGTGAATAATGGCATCAAGAATACTGGGGGACAAGAGGTATCTGGAGCAGATTCTAACAGATGGGAAATGTTTGGGCCCCAAACAGGTTTTAGTGGCTAGCGAGCCGGTCTCGAAGCCAGATAGACCTGAATTCAAGTGCTCCCTCTGACCTATCCTGACTGTGTGGCTCTGGGCAAGTCACCTAACCTTTCAGGGCTCTGGGCAACTCTTAAAGACTTTGTTTTTGAGAAGATGACAGACTGCATTGGTAGGACTTTCCACACGTTCATTATCGGTGAAATCAAAGGTCCAGTCCGGTCCCTGGCCTTATGTCCCATGCAGAGGACAATACTGTTTGGCTGCCCTTCTAACTCTGTACTGGTCTCAAGGGAGGCAGCTAGCCAAAGGAGGGGATTCTGTCGAGTGGCTAGCCTCCAGCTCCAGCTAAGTGGCTCACAACTGATAAAAGTGACACATTCATCCAAAGGGAAAAAATATGACTGCCTGCCCTGCCCAGTTATTTGAGTTTCATACTAAAGGCTACTTCTTTATTTCCTTAGCTGTGTCCCCTATACCCAGGTGTGATAAAGTATATGAGACAGTGAAAACCAGAATGGTGGGGGGGGGGGAGTTTTTATGAGAAAAGAAAATCAGATTGCCCTAGAAAACCTCCCCTCTGATGGCGAATCTTCAGGGGGGATCCTGGCATATTACTTTTTTGGCGGATCAGATATGTTGGTTGGCCATCAATCTAAAAAGATGAATTTGAGGTGTTTGAGCTAATATTTTTTCTCTGAAACAGATTTATTTCATCAGGTTGGAGGACAACAGAGCAGGGCTTTTAGCTTCATATCTGCAGGTTGTGCTCATGCTTTAGGAGGGAGTTTTTACCTTTGGACGTCATGGACCTTGTAGGCACTCTGCTGAAACCTGAGAATGACTTTTTCAAAAAAAACATTCACAATTAAAGGAAATGTTAAATTTCAGTGAGAGCTTAATGAAAATAAAAATGCATTTTCCCCCCAAATTCACAGAGCCCCTGAAATCTACCCAAACATCCCTTGGGAATCCATGGTCCCCAGGTTAAGAATCAAAGATGCCTGAGGGAGTAAAAGCTTCTGAGGAGCTAAATGCCCTGGTATTAGTGCCCGAGCCCTGGTGGTTCTCTGGGGGGAGGGTGGAAACGAAAGGAATGTGAGGCAAGGGAAGGAAAAGCCGCTGCTTGTCTGTGTTATGCTTCTGATTCAATTATGAACGCTGAAGATTCTCAACGATTGGTATTGTTCCCCCTTCTCCCCATTTTTTTTTTCTTTAGCTTAAATAGAAATATCTTTGCTTTGAAACAAATGATTTACCATTCCAATAAAACTCTTTAAGATGCTTTCACATTTTGGATGTTTGGATTGTCTGGTCTCTTTGTTCTGGTCCTAAATATGAACAGAAATATACTCCTCCACCCCTTCTATTTCCCAAATGAAAATATGGATTCCAACCTAGAATAGCATTCCCAGGATTGCAATATTTTATCTAACACCATCCCCTTTATTGTTTCAGAAGGGATTTCAATATATACATAAAGATACAGACACGCACATACACATAGGCATGCGTGCCTGCACACACAAATACACACACACACACGTGTATGTGTGTATAAAAATTTAGTTAGGTCTGGTCTGAACCAAGATGTTTGGAAATATGCCCCCAAAGTGCCATGTAATGAACATGCCCTTTACAATTAATACCACTCTCCCAAGTCCCTATTAAAATGTAAATCTACCTGTGGGATGACTGGTTCCTTAAATGCAGTTATTCTGCACCCTGACCACCCTCCGCAAAAATTGATATCTCAAAATCTGGAGAGGACTGAGCTTTTCCAAGGCTTTCGGTCTAACCAGTCCTGTTTGCTGTATGGCTCCAGGGGTATGTGTCGGGGAGGGGGTGGCGGGTGGGGCAGTGGAATGGAAGGGTAGCAGGGTTTTTTAAAAAACTCTTCAATTCCCACCCCCCTTTCAGAGCAAAGCCTGCCTATGTTTACTTTTCTTTCATTCTTCCTCTCCCTACTCATCCCCTCCCCTTTCCCCCTTGCTGCCTCTTCCCCTTCCTCTCCTTTCTCCTTGCTGCCATGCTTAAAGCCCACAGTGGTAGACAAGTGGGTGGCTGGGGGTTGGGTTAGAGCTGAGGGAAAAAAATCCATTCCATTCTCATCCCTGGCACCCCCCTTTTTAGGCCCCTTGCTACAAGTATCCTTCCATATATAAAATGTGTTCTTGAAAAGTTGGCTGTAAGGAAAAATTCAAGATGTCAAACCTTTTCTTTTCGTTGACTTGAATTTATAAATGAGAGCCTGGGGCCCTGAATGCTGCTGTTGCCATGGTAGCAGAAATTCACAATTCCCTTGTGCCAATCTAAGAAGCACAGTATATGCATTGCTTGTGGAAATTCTCTAAATAAGACCATCCTATATGCTGAGTTGCCTTACTATCAAGGGGGAACACTTCTTGGTTTTTTAATTCCATATACAGTCAGGATGGAGAATAGTTGAATAAATCTGCATTTCTTAACTTGAATTAAGGTCTCTAGGCATGTTGAGATGGAGCTCTGAAGCAACAAATTATATGAGTAATTTAGGAAAACCCAAACCCTATTACTGAGATCCTGTCTGTTAAACCCCAATGGTTAGCCTTCTTTCTAGGAATGGAGCAAAGCAGCTAAACGGGCCATTGGCTGCTTACCTTGGGGACTTTGCCCAAATGGAAACGAAGGAAGCACCTTCCTTACTCCCCGGGCTATGTCCTTTCCCTTCAAAGTCCTGCTTACAGTCTCTGAGGCAGGCATTTACTCAGAGAATAATGAACTATTAGAGATAGAAGAGCTCTCAGATCTAGTCCAACCCCTTCATTTTATGGAGGAGGAAACTGAGGCCAGAGAGGGGAAGTTATGTATCCAAGGTCACTGACACAGAGTGAACAGCCAGACTAAGATTTGAATTCAAGTCTCCATTTACTATATGGAAAGCATATTGTTAAGCTCTAGGGATCCAAAGTCCAATGCTTTATTCATTACCAGCAGGCTGGGTATTTAAGCAAGCCATTTGTCCACACCAGCAGATAGTCTCATTTTGTGTGGAACCTCCAGCATTCCATGATGCAATGGAGAGGGCCTCAGAGGCAGAGGACTTAGTGGATAGTGTTTAGGAGAGAGAGAGTCAAAAACAAATGGAAAGAGCAGAGAGGTAGACAGAACAGAATGAGACAGAGGTAGGGAGAGAAGAGAGAGACAGATGGAAAGAGATGAAGAGGTGGAGAAAGCAGAGACATGGATGGATATATACACACACACACACATGTGTATGTATATGTGTGTGTGTGTGTGTGTGTGTGTGTGTGTGTGTATAGAGACAGAGAAGAGAGAATCAGATCAAGAGAGTAGAGAGATGGACAAAGCAGAGAATGAGACAGGGAGAGCAGAGAGTGAGAGACAGAGAGCAGAGAGAGACAAAGACAGACATGGAGAGAGATATAGAGAGAAGAGACAGGTGGAGAAAGACAGAGATGGAGAGAGAAAAAGAGAGAGCAGAGAGATAGACACAGACACAGACATACAGAGTGACTCAAAGACTTCAAAAACAGTGAACTAAAATCAGATTAGAAAGTCTTTAGATGTCCTAAAGTTGATATTCTTGTTTCCATGTAGATAGCCTGTGAAGGCATAATTTGATGTCCCCTGTGCAAATGACTCTTTCAGGGTTTGATGACAGTAATGGCTTCAGAGCCCAAACAGTGCTGCCTCCATGACTGTTTGAAGAATCCCTTCTATTTGGGGAGGGGGCTGGGGTGAGTCTGTGCTTTCATCAGCCTAGGGGCCTCCCCGTGTGGCAGCTCCCTTCACCTGAAGATCAGACTCTTGTCTGCTAGCTGTAGTCTCAAAGAGCTACCTGGGTCACCAAGGAGTTAAGCGATGGGCCCTTCTTCACCCTGTCAGTTTGTGTCAGGGTCAGAACTTGAACTCAGGGCTTCCTGATTGCAAGGCCGACCCTCTTTCCATCACGCCATATTGCCTTGTTTTTCTATAAATTCTAAATGCTAAAATGGCACAGGTTAGAGTCACCCCAACCCAATTCATATCACAACTTTAACAGGAAAAACCCATGATTGGAGTACAGAACAATGCATTAGAAAGCTAGCAGGCAAAGCAGCCCAGTTTAGATGCTTGCATGTCTTCAGTCTTTCACTGCCGATAGCCTCAGGAATTCAGAGATCTCTTCTTGTTGATTTGTATTAATAAACATTTCCAAGTCCAGAAAGCAATTAAAACAGAATTGGTGTGTTAATGCTGCTAATGCTCAGTGAGGTGGCATTTCTTCACCTGAAGCCTGCTACTTGAGGACTCACAAAATATGGGCCTCCTTCCTATTGGGGAGTTTCCTTAGAGTGCATATGTCACTGGATCCTATTTCTAAACTTAACACAAAAGCATGATGAAAGAACTTTTGCAACATAAAGAACTTGGATTTTTTGCAAGTCTTTTACATGTACCTCCCAAGCTTCCTTCCTTTCCTCCTCCCAGATGGCTTCCATGTAAAAGAGCTAGAGAGAGACAGAGACAGAGGGAGAGAGAGAGGGAGAGACAGAGGGAGAGAGAGAGAGAGAGAGAGAGAGAGAGAGAGAGAGAGAGAGAGAGAGAGAGGGGGGGGGGGGGGCATTGAGTACACTATGTATCAGAGTGCAAATTGTCCTTGGTTTCCTGGACCACTGTGACCTAAGCTTTCATCAGCCTGTGTTTTGTTTCCCTAGAATTCTTCAGGCTGGTCTTTGCTGGGTGGATGCTTCCTCAAAGGCACACCCATACCCATACCCATACCCATACACAACGCCTATGCAACTTGGTCCAATCTACCAGGGATTGTGTCCATAGCAGGATAGCCCCATACCACAAGGTAGCATCAGGAGGGTTGGGGGGCAGCCGTCACCCTCTACAGACTGCCCTTCTCCTAAGGCAATAACTGTGCTTTTCTACAAGATGGGGAACCCTGCTCTTGCTCTTCAAGCCCCTAGAAATGCAGCACTTCCCCCACCTATCTATGATCTCACAAGAAAAAGCAGAAGTGAGAAAACCCCTAAAAGCCCCTCTCTGCTTCTATTCTTATTCTACTCTAGTCACCTCTGTTGAGTATCTGGGGGTGGGGTGCTGAGTCTTGGGGTTCCCAGTCTTTGTCCTCATTTCTTGAAGGATTTTTCCCATTGATTGATAACTCATATTTCATGTGGCTGCTGTCTAAAAGGCAGATTATCTTTGCCTCACCTGAAAAGATACATAGATGAGGAGCAGAGGCTAACAGCTTTTCCCCTTCCCAGTGGTCTCAGTAAAACAAATGCAAAACATACCCTTGCCAAAAAAGACTCTTTCGGAGAACTCACACGGGGCAATCGTTCACATGATGGTCAGAAGAAGTGATACAAGGACACTCCCAAGGTCTCTTTCAAAAACTTTGGGATTGATTGTGTGACATGGGAGACCCAGGAAATTGTGTGGCTGGGAGGCACAGGACTTCCCAGCATGGCGTGCCCACATCAGAGGTGCCGTGCTCTATGAGCAAAGCAGAATTGAAGCAGATCAAAGGAAATGCAGGGTTCGCAAATTTGGAGAATCCACCCAAAAGTTCACACGGACTATTTGTGCCCGACCTGTGGTTGAGCATTCCGAGTGTGTGTAGGTCTGATCAGCCACATTTGGCCACATTGAAACTTGACTTTAGCACCGTGATGTCATTTTGGTCAACAACCAACTAACCAATGGCCTCAGTAAAACCAGTGTATGGAAAGGAGGTTGTGAACAGCCCCTTGAAGAGGAAGTTGGGGGATTTCCCAGTTCCAGTTCCTTGATCTGGGCCCAGAGCAACTTACAAAGGTTTGATTCCATATTGCAGGTGAATGAGCATTATTGCCAAGGGCTTCTGAGGTCCCTTCCAACTCTGAGGTGCTAGGATTCTAGGGAAATGGATTATTTTCCCTAATGCCTCAAAGTTTAAAAAGCATCAAACAGGTAGGTAGTGTCAATGTTGGTTCCCTTTAACAGATGGGTAAAGTGAGGCTTGGAGAGGTTGGGACTTGAGATATGTAGATGGCACAGTGGATGGAGTGCCAGACCTAGAGCCAAGAAGACCCTGAATTCAAATCTGCCTCCTATACTTCCTGCTTGTGTGACTGTACATGTCACTTGGGCTCAGTTTCTTTATCTGTGAAAAGGGTGAACAATAACACCCACTTCATAAGGCTGTTGTGAGGACCCAGTGAGATACTATACGTACGGCACTGTGCCAGCCTTAAAGCACTATATAAATGCTGGTGATTATTCCCACTCTTTTTTTTTTTTTTTTGCTTTTTGGAGGCAATTTGGGGTTGACTTGCCCAAGGTCACATGGCTAGTTTTTGTGTTAAGTGTCTGAGGCTGGCTTTGAACTCAGGTCCTCCTGATTCCAGGGCCAGTGTTCTACTCACTCTGCAACCTAGCCATCCCAATTATTCCCACTCTTGTCCAAGATCAGGCTGGGTTTCAAGGCCAGGGTCTCTGCAAACTCTGCCTCCCAATTCAGTCCTTTCACATCCTTTCCAGTGTGATGCTGTTTTTGCTCAGAGGCCATTGTTAGGCTTTTTGCTTATGGCTGGCCTTGACTTATGGGAAGGATAAAGCAAAAATCCCACTTAGCCCATTCCTGCTTAGAAAGGCCTACGCATTTCAGTGGGATAGCTGAGAATTTTCCAAAATTGCCACTGTGGCATCTCCTTCCTTTGAATGTGTTACACCACAATAATTTGTACTGACTTCAAAGAGGGCAGTAGAGATGTCTTCTGGGTGATTATATCTAATCTCCCCCACCTCCTTCCATTCCATGTTTGACTTCCTCATCTCAAAGCATTTTCTTTTAAAGATTAATTTCTGCTCCCAATGAATATCTAACCATCAAATTCAGCTTGGGGAAGCAGGGACTCCAGGCAGGAAGGTGGTGATGCTGGCCTAAGATGGGCAGAAATGTTATAGATTGGGACTTCTATCCTCAAGAGATTGGGGTGCTGACCTGTGCTGTAGGAAAGGAAAGGATATCTTAGGGAGTCCATGCTGGGTAAGAAGTTTGGCTGTGAGTACTGGCCCACTTCCTCCTTGGGGGGATTTTCCTAGGATCAGATGGTGATGAGCTGGAAGGGACCATCTGATTCAGTGGTGTCAAACTCATAAAAACAGGGCCACTAAACTGTATATAAAGATCCCTTTGGCCACATGTTGCCTTAGAAAACCACATACTAACATTATCTCTATTCCATAGCATTTGATTTATTTCATTTAATATTTCCCAATTACATTTTAATACAGTTCCAGGAGCAGTGGGGAGTGTTACAGCAGTAATGTGTGTTTGATACCTCTGATCTAATCCATTTCCTTATTTTACGGAGGAAGAAATTGAGGTGTGGAAGTGACTTGACCAAGGTCACACAGATAGGCAGTGCTGCAGCTGTGATTCAGACCCAGACTTCAGACATCAAATTTAGTATGGTTTCCAGTATGCCACGATTCCTATTACAAATGAAAAGTATATACTACTATAAAAGGTTTAAAAAACCAAAAACCAAAAACCAGCTCACATCTACTGAAAGACGGCTGGTGAAATAAATAAACCAGCCCTTTTGAAACGTCCAGGTCATATCATATTATTGCCCAACTTTGGCCAATTCAGCTGGGCTTAAGTCCCAGATTTGTATTCCAGCCTCCCCCTGCCTTTGGTTTGAAGGGTGATGCACTTTAATCATTTCTTCCAGCCTGGAGCAGACTAAGAAAGGCAGGTGGATGCTAGATGGAAGAGGCTAGTTCTGACTTCTCCCCCTGTTCTGCTTCCATCGATCAGGCTGACAAATGTTCTCCTTTGTCCAAATCCACCTGCTTCTTAGGAGGCAGCTCTGGGGCTAAACCTTCTTCACTTTCTCTCTGTCCCTGTTCCTTCCATTTCTTTGAGGGATGACCTGAAAGTGACTGGGCCCCTGGGAAAGCAACTGTGTCTAGGATACTGACCAAGGGTTATGTTTACCCTGATGAAACAAGTTTCTAAGCTCTGGGGTAAACTGAGGAAAGGGTGGTAAAATGAAGGAGTTACATGGAAAGTTTTATCACCACAACCCTGGGAGGTCAGTGACTTCCTCCTTTCTTCTTTTTTCCTTTTTTCTAAGGAGTGGGACTAACTGGTGTAATAAAGTTATAGGTTTTTTTTCTTTTTTTTCTTTTTGGAGGGGGAAGGCAGAGACAATCGGGGTTAAGTGACTTGCCCAAGGTCACATAGCTAGTAGTTGTGTTAAGTGTCTGAGGCCACATTTGAACCCAGGTCCTCCTGACTCCAGGGCCTGTGCTCTATTCACTGAGCCACCTAGCCACCCCGTGTAATAGACTTTAATAAAGAGCTAGGGATTTTCATTGCAATGTCCTAGGGCTGGCTTGGGGATCTGCTTCTTCATTGGTGGCGACCTGAGGAGAACGGGGGCACTCTCCCTCACCCACTTCTGTTGCTAAGGAAAACCAGTCAAGGTACCCTTGATCGTTCGACAAGGGACAATGTTTTCAACCCTCAGTATCTCCGGATGCCAGGGGGCTGGCCTCTTTTCTCCCCCCGCTCTCGTTTCCCATTTTCAGACCTGGCCTTCCATCGGTCCCAGCCACTAGGCAATCAAGTGGCTAAGCCTGGCGTTGGAGAAAAAGAACGGTTCAGTCGCTTTGGCGGGTTTAATGTGATCGCAGGCTTCACAGACAGTGCAGTGTATGGGCGAATGAGAAGGAGCCCAAAGGCACAGAACCCAGAGCATCAGGAGGCCTGAGTTCAGCTGCCAACCCTGGCGCTTGCTAGCAGTGAGATCTTGGCCAAGTCCCTCATTTGGACCTCAATTTACTCCGTGGTAACACCTGGGGGTCGGCCTAAATTTCCCCACCCCCACCCCTTCCTCCGAGAAAGGTCCTCAGGGATCATCTAGTACAGCCCCTCCCTCCTCATTTTACTGAGCCCCAGAAAGGTCGAGTGACTTGCCCAAAGTCACAAAGATGGTGGGCAGCATTCGAATCCAGGTCCTCTGAAGCCTCTTCTTGCTCCCTAGTAAAAAGTAGTACAAATGAGAAGGAAGTTGAGGGCGGGAGACAGGGCGGGGTTAGTTTAGCAGAAGCTGGGCTGGGTCGGACCAGACTGGGCTGGGCTGGGCGCTAGCCGCCCGTCCCTCCCCACCCCCCAACTCCGCCCCCGCCAGCTCCGCTCCGCTCCTTACGCACGCGCGCGCACACGCGTTCCCTCCTCGCGTCCCCCTCCCCCTCAGCGTTGCGGGCAGCTCCGGCAGGCCACGGGAGCCCGCGAGCTGTGGAGAAACTGGAGGCGCGCGACAGTCCACGCCCCTTCGCTTCCCCTCCACCTCCCCCCGCTGGGTGCGGCCTCCCGTGGCTCTCACTGAACGTAGGATCTTGTTCAAGTCACCTAGCCTTCTGAGCCTCAGTTTCCTGCCTTGTCAGAAGCCCAGGGCCTGCGCTGCCACTCGCTGTCCCATGTGCACCCCCCTCCCCCCCCAGCGCGCTGTGACGATTAATAAAGCTGCGCAAAGGGCCCCCGGGGGCCGGAGGGGCGGGGGCCAGGCCCCCCTCTGTCAGGGGCCAAGGCTGCCCGAGGACCGGAGACCGCGGGACGGAAATGGGGGGGGGGGTCTTTCCACTCCCGGAAGAATCCCCCCTCCCCCCAGGAAGGGTCAGCTTCCTCTTCCCGGGAAAACCCTGGCCTTGGGCCTCGGGGTGCGCACTCCCACATCCTCTTTCGACGCCCAGTCATTACTGCCCTTGTGACCCGCCCCCGCAATTCTCCCACTGGGTTGGCCACCAAAGGGGAAGGAGGGCGCAGTGGTCAGAGCCAAGAAAAGGCAGCCGGGCCCGAGTGGCTGTTTGTGCTGCACTGCTGGGACCTCAGAGCAAGGTAAGCCTCAGGCCCTCCAACCCCGGCCCCAAGGACCCTGCCCCCGAACCAGACGCTTAGAGATCCCAGCCTAGGGCTGGGGCAGAGAGGTGGCCCTGCCACATTCTGTGTGAAACGCCCTTCCGCAGGCTCCAATTATGGGGAAGCTCCCTGGGACTCCAAGGAAGGGGCTTCTTGAGCCATGCCAGGGAATGGGTATCCTGAGCAAAATGCCAGATCGCAGCAGCTCTCCGGGGCTAGGGCAGTGAAATGCCCCCCTCTGAGCCAGCTTCACTTGCCAACAGCCCAGGACTCAAAACCTGAGTGATTGCTGGTGTATTGGTATTCCCACCACTCCCCTGGAAGCCAGGTTAGCTTGGTAGAGTGGCACGGTGCCCAGCAGTGTGGAGATGAGGTTCTGGGCCTGCTGGCCGGGTAACTCTGGGCAGATCACCTAAGCCCTCAGTGCGCTAGGATAAGTTGAGAGACAGTGCCCGGGCACCAGTGCCAGGGCGCCAGTGCCTCTTTAATAAGGGTAATAAAAGCATAGATACAGTCCCTATTGTGGTGAGAACCTGCTGTACTAGTATGTAGGTTCTAGTATTGTCTTGGGGACATCTATATGTGTGAAGACATTTATGTTATGTAGCTTATTTGAATTATTATATAACATATATTTAATCACATTTCTATATTATCCATTCCTTCAATAAGCACTTATTATTTTTTTAAGTACCTGCCATGTGGTGGGCATGACACAGTCCTCCCCTCCCAGGGCTCATTTTTGATTGGGGCAGTCATTGTGCACATAGAAATAAATAGGAGCTACAGACAAATTAATGACAGGGTAATTGGCATGGGGGGCGGAGAGTGTCACTAGCAGCTGATATGGTTAGGTGACGTAGGAAGCAGTACCTGAGTTGAATATTGAAAACCATCAGGGATTCTGTGAAGTGCAGGTGAGGAGGAAGGAGTATATTCCAAACATGATGGACAGGCCCTACAAAAGCATGGAGGTGGGAGATGTTGTGTGTGAGGAACAAGAAGGCACCTTGCAAGGTAATAATGTATGAGCCTGGAAAAGCAGGTTGGGACCAGGATGTGAAGGGCTTTAGAAGGAAAGACCTTGTGTATAGGAATTGGTGCTTGGGCTGAGCCTTAGAAGGAAGCCAGGGATTCTAAGAGAGTGGCAGTGAGCCAAGGGAGTACATTCCAGCCATGGAGGATGGCCTGTGCAAAGGTGCAGAAATGGGAGGTTGACTAGAAAGGAGCAAGTGGGCCAATGCACGTAGTGTCTGAACCTTCTCAGTCCTCAGCTTTTGTTTGTCTGTAAAACATTGCTTCCCTAAAACCGCTTGGTATGGCATCAGTGACAATTCTGGGTTTGTCTCTAACACTCTCCCTTCTCAGTTAAGTCTACTCCACTCCACCTCCTCTCACCCTGGTCCAGCAGGGCTGTACAGGTAGCATTGGCCCCTTATGGTGTCTTTAACCTAAGCAGATCCAGGCAAAATCCCATCCACCTCATCCTTCAGTGTTTCCACCCCTTGACTCCCAAATCATCTCATGGCTTGGACAGGTGCATCAGTGAGAGAGTAAGGGCCCTCCCTTCCCCTTTTTGTTTTGGGAAGGAATGAAGTGAGTCACACAGGAAGAGATGGCATCACTGGGGTGTGATCTTCATCAGCAAACTCATTCAGTGGCCTTCCCCACCAAGGTACCTCTCTTCTAAACTTGCCTGTCTTGAGGGTGCCATCTTTCTTCCAGTCACCCAGTTTTCACCCCTCCCAGTAACCCATGTCCTCATTCTCATAATCCCCATTATCTAACCAGTTACCAAATCTTGTCTTTTCTACCTCTCCAAAACCTCTTCCATATGTCATATTTGATCACCACCTTCTTTCCATCCCTCCTCGGCCCTTTTCTGGACCATTTTGATAGCCTCTTTGGCCTCCCTGCTTTGGGCTTTCCCCCCTCCCCAAAGCTATCAAAATGATCTTACTAAAGCACAGGCCCTTTACCCAATAAATTCCAATGACTCCCTCTTAACTCTGGAATCAGATATTATTTCATCACCATCTGCCTCTTTCATTCCTACTCAGGAGATGCTGCACAAAGCTTGAGGAAATCTCACAACCATGCTGACTTTCCAAGCGAAGCTGGGCCCTCACTGAAGCAGGGCAGTTCTTTTATTCATCCCTAATTGATTCCCTATCTCACTCCCACAGAAGCTATTCCAAATCTGCTCTTCACTCTTGAAGCCCCTCACACCTCTTCCTCCTCCCTCTTTCTTAGCTGAGGACCTTGACTCTTATTTTACTGAAAAAAATTGAGCTCCCTCTAGTCTTATTCCTTATCATCTCTCATCCTCTCCTCCTTTCCCCCAGTTTTTCACAAAGAGGAAGTCGTTCTCATGGCCAAGGCCACTCCTCTAACATATCACTTAATCTCCCTTCAGTCATCCCCTACCCCAATCTAGTCATCAATCTCTCCCTGTCAACCGGTTGTTTTCCTGCTGCCTTCAGACGTGACTCTCCCATCCTTAAAAAAACAACAACAATAAACCCTTTACTAAACCTTTTCAATCCCTCAACAATCCCCTCTATCTTTCCTCCTTTTATTAGCTGTTCTTTTAAACATTGTCGACCTGCCTCTTCTCTCTAAGTCCCCAACCCTTTGTAGTCTGGCTTTTAACCTCATTACTAGACTGAAGCTACAGTCTCCAAAGTTACCAGCGATCTCTTAATGATCCAATCTCATGATCTTTTCTCAGTCTTTGTCCAGATTGACTTATCTGTGAAATCTGACATTGTTGACCACCTTCTCCTGGATATTCTCCCCTCTCTGGGGTTTCCTGATACTGTTCTCTCCTGGTTTACTTCCTATTTATCTTACTACTTGTTCTCAGCCTCCTTTGTTGACTCATAATCCACAGTCCTTGCCCCAAATGTGGCTGTTCCCCCAGGTTCTGATATGGTTTTTCTTCGCTTCTCCTTCTGTCCTCTTTTGGTGACCTCATCAGACCCCATGGCTTTAACTGTCAGTGTCTATATGAATGACTTCCAGATTTCCATATTTAGCCCCAGTCTCTCCACTAAGCTTTAGTTCCATATCACCAGTTGCTTATTGCCCCTTTCAGTTGGATCTCCTACAGACATCTTGGATTCAGTATATCTAAAACTGAACCCATCATGTTTCCCCTCACATAATTCCTCCTTCCCTATTTCTGTCAAAGGTGCCACGGTTCACCCACTCACCTGGGCCCACAGCCTTGAAGTCATCCTCAGTTCCTCCCTCTCCCTCACTCTATGCCTCAGATCATTTGCCAGACCTTGCTGTTGCTACCTTCACATCTCTCCCATCTGACCCCTTCTCTCTGCCCCCACAGTTGCCTTATCTTTTCTCTCCAAGATTACTGCAGGAGCCTCCTGCTTGGTCTCCCTGTCTCCAGCCTGCCTCCATTCCAGTTCATTCTCTACACTGACACAGATGGCTCTTCCTGAAGTATAGATCTAATCATATAACTTCCCTACTCAACCAACTCTAGTTAGTCCCCATGGCCTCTAGAATAACCAAAACCAAACCGAAGTCCTCTATTTAGCTTCTAAATCCCTACCCAACCTGGCCCCAGCCTGTCTTTCCAGTGTTTCTGTGTTACTCCCTCTCCTGGACTCTGCCATCCCAGACCCAGCTGGCGTTCTCTCAGTTCCTCTCCCTTCTCCATGGTGGTCCCCTCCCCATTCCCCGTCCCTGGGATGTGTTCTCTCCTCACCTTCCTCTTAGAGGCCTTCTCTTTCTTTAAGATGGAACTCAAGCACCACCTTCTGCACAAAGTCTTTCCTGCTCTCCCCAAACTGCTCATGCCACCTTCCTAGGTGCATTGTGTTCCACTCCTTTTTCTGTCTCTCTCTTCAGTATCATTCGCTTTACATCTGTCCCAGATGGTTTTTATGTTGTCTGCCCATGAGAATGGAAGCTTCCTGAGGGCGAGATTCTTAGTGCTTCTATTACCAGCACCTGGACCAGTTCTTGGCCCACATAGGAGGCACTTAATAAATTATTGGTTTATTAGGAAATTAATAAATGTTTGATCTCCTCCTTTTCTAATTGTGTTTTTGTGTAAGTTTTATAATACTCATATATTAATAGATGAGCATTTATTAAGCACTATGTGCTGGGCATGTGCATCGAGTACAGACATAAATAGGCAAGTCAGCCTCTGCTTCCATTCTAATGGGGAAAACCATCTGGTTATAGTGAGCTGGAAAGGGGTGGGATATGGTATCAATTTGAAGGGCAAGTTGAGTGAAGGCCCGGGCAAGGGAAGAGACAAGCTCACCTCAGAGCGGGGAGTGAGAAGGCAGATTCCAGGGTTATGGGGGGGGGGTGTGAACATGGTGGCTGGAGTGGGGGCAGCTTGGTCAGAAGATAGTTCAGAAATGGCCAGCAGTGTGTGTGTGTGTGTGTGTGTGTGTGTGTGTGTGTGTGTGTGTGTGTGTGTGTGTGTGATTTATAGATAAGAATATAGGTGGTTACTGGGGGCTACATGCTCAATTTTTTTTTCTTACTGATATGGGCATGCAGTTAAAAAAAAATCTGCCAACCACTCGTCTATGAACTTCCTCCCCCTGACCACTTTTTCAGTATTCCTTATGTGAACTCTTCATTTTTAGGGTTATACTGCACTCTGCTGGTTAGCAGGCTTGTCTGACAAAATGCTAGCAGAAGCTTTCCTACCTGGTATCCTGTACCGAGAACACACTAAGCCATACAAACCACACACATGTCAGCAGAACCCTAAGGAGAAAAAGGAAACTTGGACAAACCAGCTTTTGGAGAGTGAAGATCTTAACCTTCCCTCCACTGGAACAAAAAGGCTAGACAAAGGTCGGCCTGCAAGCTGCCCAGAGCACAGTAAGGACGTGTGCCTGAAGAAATCAGCAGATGGGGTGGTGATTCAGGGTGCAGCCCTACAGGGTAATGCATCTTCAGCTTTGCGGATCCCCCAAAGAGCCCCATCCGAAGAAAACGAGCTGGATCTGTATCGCTCGTGGTCCTGCACCAGCATCTGCCAGAATTATCCTGACCTCCATATTGGGGGGAATCGTGTGGGGCACGCTTATGATTCTGGTTGTTTCATGGACCACGTCCATGATGAGGCTTTCACTGGGCCTCTGCTTCTCTCAGAGGATATCCCACTGGGCCATTCTTCTATCCCCAGCAAGCCACCCCCCGTGACATATAAATTCCTGCCTGGGGATGAGGTTCGAGAAAGAAGCATCCTGCTGCACAAGCAGCCCCTGTCCAACTCATTGCTTAACAGCTATGTGGAAAAGAAGGTGGATGAGCTCTACAAGCAGGTTTTTGAAGAGAACCTGACCCGCTGCCACTCTGTGACCAGTCTTGTGGCTTCCAATTTACTGATGAACAACTTGAATCACATCAGCCTTCAAATCTCACAAGAACAAAACATTGAGGTGTCCCAAGCTCGAGAGGCCCTCTTACAGTCTATGGCCTTGCGAAGCCTGTACTATGCTTCCAAAGGAAATAGCTCAGAGCTCAGCACTCCCAACCTGCAGATCTCCAGTCAGACAAAATGGGAGAAGTTGCCCAAGGTGTAGGTGATACCCTTTGGGCTGCTGCTGAGGCAGAAGACTGACTGCCCCAATAGCCTTTTTACTTCTGGGATGGGGGAGGAGGTATTGTTGCGTGTGGGGAGACATTTCTGGAGAGCTCAGAGTTGACAAGTGCTTTTCTCACATCCACCCTGGTCCAGTGGGAAGGTGCTGAATTCAGCTTTTTGGGGCCCACTTTGAACTCGAAACCCTTACCATTGCCTGCTACCATTGTGACAGGAACACCAACTTGCAGAATTGTTCAGCTGGAAAAAACCTTTGAAACTTGTAGTCCAAACCAGAAGCAAAAAACCTAATCTTTACTATACCACACCCAACAAAGGGCTATCCAGCTTTTCTGCCAAACCCTCCAGGAAGGGTGGGAACCCTCTCCCTCCAGAGGCCTTCCATTGCACTTCTGGAAGCCTTTCATTCCATCAGACCTGAACTTGCCCCTTTGCAACTTATGTCTGATAGTTCTAGTTTTGTCTTTTGGGGGCCAAACGGAACAAGTCAGATCTCTTTTCCTAATAACAATGCTTTGGATACTTGAAGAGAGTAATCATATTTCCCCCCTTTCCCTCCCCCCCCCCCCAGTCTCTTCTCCAAACTAAACCTCATTTCCTTTAACTGAGTTTCCCATGGCAGAGACTAAAGGACTCTTGTGCGCCACTAGGGGATGTTGCAGAGGGGAGTCCTTTTCAGGTATGGATTGGATTGGATGGGCAATGAAAGCCCTTCTAGCTCTGAGGTCCTGGGAGGCTGGAATTCTGTGCAGTTTCCATTCCTCTTTGGGCCTCAATTTCCTAATCTGTAAAATCAAAGTTTGGATTTGATAGCCTTGAAGATCCCTTCAAGCTCTTAGTCTCTGGTGCTGGGTGTGGAGAGCAAGTACCATTAGCATCATTTTACACAGAGAAAACTGAAGCCTAAGGAAGTTTAAATGACTTTCCTGGGGTAACTTTTCATGGAACTAAGGGAGCCAGGCCTCAGTGTCAGGTCTTTTGACTACAAGACAGCTAGATGGGTCTAGCTACTACAGTAGGTTCTGAACCCCCCTTCAGATGAACTGTGTTTTGTGACAGAGGTATCTTTGAGATGCTCAATTGCTTTTTGCTTCAAAGGGATGCCTGCTTCATTTACTCCCTGACTTCTCCCGTGCCTCTGCCTTCCTTTTGGCAGCTTTGTTTGCCACTACAGTCAGGGGAGTCCAGGTGGCTCAGACAGCCAGAGACTGAGACAGGGTCTGCACATCCTTTTAGCAGTCCTGCTGTGAAGGATGCCAAGGGATGGGATGACATTTACTCTTTTTTTAAAGCAATTGGGATTAAGTAACTTGCTCAAGGTTACACGGCCAGTCATTATTATGTGTGGGTGCTCATTTTCTGAGGCCGGGACTGATCCTGGGTCATCCTGACTTCAAGGCTGGTGCTCTTACTCACTGTGCCATCTAACCACCCCATGACATTTACTCTTGAGAGTGGGCCACCAAGGGGAACAGTCCTTCCTGGACCAGGGGCTTCACTAGCAGGCTCTTCCCCTCCACCACGGTAGGGCTCCACCTCTCTCTGATTTAGGACAGGATCTGAGAGAGCCACTTTTGGTTGAAATATTAGCCTGTGATTGCTCCAAGGACTGTAGGAACTTGGTGAAGTCGAGGCCCACAGATAACCCCACAGTGGTTCCTTACCTCTTGTCCTCCAGGTCCTTCCAGCCAGATGGGACTTGGACACACTTACACTTTGCCAGCATAACCCTGGAGAGCCCAGAGTCACCCTTCATGCCCTCAGTGGGGCATTGGCAGAGGACTTGACTGGCTCTGTTCCTCAGGTCCTCAAACCTAAAGTTGGAATGGGCCTTACAGGGCATCTTTTTCAGTCCCCTCCTCTTAGAGATGAAGAAACAGAGATTCAAAGAAAGAAGTTGAATTGCCCAAGGGTACACAGCTAATACTTAGCAGATTTGAGATTTGAACGCAGGTCCTCTGACTCCAAAGCCAGTGCTTCTGTTTGGCTCCAACAACATGGAGAGGGAAAGCAAGCTGTGTGTAACAGTATACTTGGTGTTGAAACTTGGTGCTTTTGCACTGTTGCATTGGCAGTATTTTTTCATTGTTGTGATGCATACAATGTTAGAGCCATAAGGAACCTCAGAGCTCAGTTTTCATATAACTGCTTCATTTTATAAAAGAGGAAAATGAGCCCAGAGAGGGCAGGTGACTTGTCCAAAGTCACACCAGATCTCAAAGCCGGATAACTTGACTCCAAACGTGGCACTTTCTCCTGGGACATTGGAGGGAGATGACAGAAAGTGTGCTGAATGTACCCTGCCATGGGGCAGAGGAGGTTCCCTGGTGGTCTTTCTCCAGAGTGGGATCCACAGTCTTGCCTGTAAGGCTAGAGAATGGTGTTGGGTCATCCTTTGGTCTGCTGGTAGGAGATTGCCAACTGCTAGTCCAGGGTAGAGCTCAGAATGACTTTATAAGGTTATGAATTCCAAAGTTAGCATAATATTCCTGAAAGAGGCAAATACCTATGTTGACTTGCAAACAAAGCCACAGCCCTCCCCCCATCTTACTGGCCCACAGGCTTATTTTTACCAGGCCTTCTGTTCTTATCCTTGAAGGTCATGGAGTTGGGAAGGTTGCTTGGCACACATTCTTACCCACCCTTGGCATGGGCAGGCTGGTGAACAGGACAAGATTCCAAGGTCCCTTAATGGACCATGGAACCATTGTCACATACTTGGGTCTCTGCTTCAGTCTATCATTCTGTAAAATAGGATAATAGCAGTTACCCAAAAGTAGGGCTGTGAAGGCTAAAAAGGTGAGATATTTTTAAAGCGCTTTGAATTTCTGTGGTAGGAGTTCTGATTGTGGTGTGTCTTGGTAAGTGAGAACAGTGTAGCAATACCCTTCTTGCTCTTCTCATCCAACGGTTGGGAGACATAGAGTCTTTGGACACTCTTAGAATAGTCCCAGGGGTCAAGATTTTGGAAAAACTGACTGAGTGAATTGAAAATACTGACAAGCAAATGTTTGTTTTTCTATTTCTTTTTAAAGTTTGTTTGTTTTTAATGGAAAGGTCACCACAATGGTAAAATTAATTAATGCTTCAAATATATCAACTTTGTTTATGTAAATAAAGACTAATCAGCCAATATCACTGGTGGGGACAATTTTTCTTCAAACACTATTAGACTAACATTTAACTTATCAAAACAAGTGATTGTCATAATGTAGAGCATGAAAAGATTTGAACAAGATACTGCCACTTTTAACCTACTCCCTAATTAAAAAATGTAATTTAGGTTACCCTCTGGTGCTAAACCCGTCTAATTGTTGCTTTGTTCTTTCTTAATAATAGGAGAAATAAGACATTCACCTAGATAAACATTTATCAACACTGCTTCTGTTCCAGGCACTATGCTAAGTGCTGGGGATAGAAAGACATAACAAAACAAAAAATGAAAAGCCAGTGCCTGTCCTCAGGGAGCTTCTCTTGGGGAGAGTGGGAGAGGGGGACAGCATGTAGGCAGAGAAACTATATAAAGTGTATCCAAAGTAGCTTCTGAGTGTATGGTAGGAAACATTAACAGCTGGGATTGGGGAGGGGGGAGCAGTATAAGCCTGGTATAGGTCACCCTTGAGGTGAACCCTGAATGACTGAGATTTCCCTAGCCCTTTATGCCCATGATTTCATTTAGTCTTCACATCAGCCTTGTGAGGTAGGCGCTATTACTGTCCCCATTTTACAGATGAGGAAACTGAGGTTTGAAAGAGAAACAATTTGCCTCCAGTCACACAGGCCTTCAAACCCCTCACTCTATGCCAGACACTGAGTCATGCTGCATGTAGAATAGATAATATGCTATTGAAAGGAGGGAAGATGATGAGCCTGGTACCATTTCTGGTCTTGATGGGTTGCTTCTACAGACTTCAGGTCTTGAATGATATGAATATGTCTCTGGGTTTTGGACCAGGGACACCGTGCTTTGTCACAGATGATTCCATTTCTCTTCCTGGGTTGTTTCCTTGCCCAGCCTACGTGGTTCCATTTCCATCACTTAACCCACAATCTATAAGGAGCCCCATATGCTTTTGCAGAGGCAGGGAGCAGGGCAAGCTCTCAGGATGGTGCCTCCAAATAGGACAGATGGTTTGTGACCATCTGAGGAGGAGCATCTCCAGGTGCGTTGGCAAGGAAGGTAGGGAAAAGTGAGCAGACCGGGTTATGATCTGGCCCAGTGACCTGCGTTGGAGTGGTCGCCACCCTCCTCTACAGGGCAGAATGGGCCCCCCTCCAGCTCCAGAGCCGGAAAGACCCACCAAAGCCATCTCGTTCAGAGGGGTCAGACACGAAGCCAGTGGGACAACACTCCCAACTATGGTCTCAATCACATTAAAATGCCATTGGGAAATACTGACATAAATAAAAACACAATGAAACAGAATACCCCATTTTAAAACTAAGTCAACATGGGACTTGCAGGGATCCTTATGTATGGATTAGTGATTTCTGTTTCTATAAGTGTTTAATACCACTGGACTATTTGTTTTTGAGATAAGCGGGCCAAAAGACCCAGGGATGTGAAATGATTTGCCCAAGGTCATACATAGGATCACAGAGTTAGAGCTGGACAGGAATTCCAGGAGACCCTTGAGTCCAACTCCCTCATTTTACAGGCAAGGAAACTGAGATCTAGGTAAGTTAAGTGACTTGACCAAGCTTGTAGGAGTACTAAGCTTCAGGGTAGGTTTGAATCTAGGGCCTCTGAGTCCAGAATCTGTACGATTTCTATTGTTTGGCTAAGTTTCCTTTATCCTTCTTTAGTGTCCTCTACAGAGCCTCCCATTGCACTGAACACATAGTAGGACCATACAAGCCTAGCTCTAGAGCTGGAAGGGACCCAAGAGGCCATTTAGTCCTACCTCTCATTTGATGGATGAAGAAACTGAGGCACTTGCTCAAGGTTACAGACAGTAGAAGTGAGATTCCAGCCTAAGTCTGATTGGGAGTCCGAGTGTTTTCTCTGGTCCCATCTCCCTATAGGACAGCTCCACCCTTAGATCTGCATTGAACCAGCTCTTGGCAGTTTAACCCAAGGTACTCCTCCACTTGTAGACAGGCCCAAGGATCTGGGGTTGGCCTGGGGCTGGGCAAACTTGTCTTATTGTGGATCCAGACCTTTGGATTGTATTTCCAGACAAGCTTACCTCTCAGGAGTCTTACATACAAAGGACAACACAATCCTGAGGCTCTTTGGAGAGGAGCTGTAGCAGCAAGCACCCCAACATCCCCAGGGTAGCTGCCAACACAGGTTCTTAGATCTGCTTTTGTAAAGGAAAGCAACTCAAAATGGGGTAACAAGCTTACTTTAATCAAACAAACATATATTACTTAGCTCAGGGGGAAAAGGTCAGTACCCCAAACTTCAGCGTATACAGACAGATCAAACAGACTGGCTTACAAACTGTCCAACCATTATCAATATCAAAATCACAGTTACCAGAGAGGGAAGCATCAACATCTGGGTTTTCAAAGCCGGGAGGCTCTCAACGGCTGCCCAGAGTCTCATCTGGTCAAATCACACAACACTTCTCAAAGTGAGCCCCAAAGCAAAGCCTCAAATCAGGGATTATATAGTCTTCTCCTGGCTCAGAGAATGTAACCATCCTCTTGACCCACTGCCCAATCACACAGCATCAAGGTGTGGTCATTCCTGTAAACCAAGCCTCCTACCACAGGCTCCATTTGACCACATTCAGCCTATTAGGGGACAGTATATTTTCAAACCAAGGAAGGTTCTCAGAGTCACTTAAGTCGATCAAAGTCTCTTAAGCCAATCAGAGAGCCTAGGGGGCAGGGAAGATCTTCAAATCTGCATTTCCATTACAGGAGCAGAGCTCTCTGGCCTTTCTCTTCCTTACCTGGGTCAGAGCTAGATTAGTTTGTGGCCATGAAGAGTCCAGAAGACTGTAAGCTTTCTGAGGGTGAAGGCTGATCTACTTTGCCTTTGTATTCTTAGAGCCCGACACATCACCTGGCACATGGCTATTATTATTATTATTATTATTATTATTGTTATTGCTAATAATCAGGCACCTAATAAATGTGGGTTGAATTGTACCCAGATACTCCCGTGAATCAGTGGCTCTGTCATACCACTGCTGTGGCCATTCCCTTTGGTGATATGGAGCCCGTCTACCCATGCTGTGGCCTTCTTGTCACTGTCTACCCATAGCTCCTTCATAGAGGAGCCATTTCTCTGACAGACACATTGAAATGTGTCCTCTGGGCCTTTTCATGATATTCCTGAGAACAAAGGACAGATGAGGAAGAGGGGAGGCCCACAGGGGCATCTGCTCCCCTGAGATCTAACAGATCAGAATCTGAGGGATCATCAGAAGTGGCCTTGGTCTCTACTTAGCCTGGCAGGTTCTGGGACTTCTAAGAACTTTCCCATATGTCTTTATTAAATGCCTCCAAGAATTTATTATGGTGCAGCCGAGGAGACAGTGCTTACTCTGGTATGATGAAATTGCTTTAGTTACTATGCTGAAAAATGTGTATAACAAATAATTTCTCATTTGGGTCTCACAAGTGCTATTATACCCATTTTGAAGATGAAGAAACTGAGTCTAAGAGAGATTAAATGACTTATCCCAGGGATGCTTATCCATTAAGTGTCAAAGGTGGGATTTGTACCCAGGTCTTTCTAACCCCAGAGCCATTTTTCCTTGTACCATATAACATAATAGAAGAGAACAAGTTGTGGATCCAGGTAGACACCTGGGTTCCAGTTCTGGCTCTGACATACTGGACAAGTTACTTAAACTCTCAGTGATCTAGGCAATTTTCTAAGACTGCAAGTTATATAGAAGGTGCTACCCTGTATTGAGGGAAGGAGTTTGCTCATCCAGGAGATCCCACTGACAGTGAAACCATGGGTCTGGTCCTTTTCCTCTTGAAGGATGTGTATAGAAACCTAGTCTTGGTGGATGTGACGCAACCAAGCTAGGAAAACATAAACCTCACTTTGTTTCCACTGAATCATTGCTGTGACCAGTAACTTTTGAAATGCTATCCTGTTTCTTTTTAAGGCAGAAAAGTGTATCACTCTATAGAATGTTGATGCAGTTCTGCTTTTTACTTCCTTAAATGATTGGGGAAGTATATCATGTATGACTAATAAATGCAAATGAATACTCAGGCTAGTCTGGGAATCAGAGACATAACTAAGGTGGGGCGATGGAGTGTTGCCCCAGTGTGCTGAAATTTAGAAGGTGTTGACAGCTCTTGAACTTATTCAGCAAGTGGAAACCAATAAGCTTGAAATCCTAGTTAGCATGCAAAATTAGTTAAGATAGGAAACTAATAACTAGACTATTTCTCTCTACTGCTTCCCACCCCAAACTCCTTACCAGCCTGCCCTGTTCTGTTCTCCTTGTGAACTCCCCTATTCCCTGCTACAAGGTAGTTTCTCTGCTCAGAGAGCATTGTGTCTTGAGGTTCAGGGTCTCTTCCCTCCCCTCCCCTTCCCCTTCAAAATTAGATTTTGCTACTTACCCTGGTACATACTTCTTGATTGCTACAGGTTCCAGAATGATTGGTTCTAGCCCTGCTGGGAATGCCAAAAGATCAGAGGGTGGCTATTTTTTTCAGGAGACTTCTGGAATTGGCTAGTCCTCCTATGAGCTGCCTCTGAGTATGTGAAAGGTTTTCATGTGACAGAAGACATCTTGGAAGACATCCATGGTTGGAGATGGTATTCACACTCCTATAGAAGAAACAAGGATGGGTTTGTAGAGAATGAGAAGACATGACTGGGTGGCAATCTGTACCAGGTGGAAGGAACATGCATGTGGATGTTTTCTCAGGTCTGTAAAAGTATCTAAGTCCCATGGGAAAGGGAGTATGTTTATTCTGGGCAGTACTAAAAGGGGCAGATTTCAGCTAAATATAAGGAAGAAGTTCTAAGTGTCTAGAAGTTCCCAAATGGAACGGGCTGCTTGGTACAGTAATGCGTTCTTCATGACTGGAGTATTTCAAGTAGAAGCTATCAGAGTCATTGTAGGAGAGACTTTAAAAAAACATTTCCATATTAATCATGTTGTAAAGAAGATTTAGAACTAAAGGGAAAAAACTACAAGAAAAATGAAACAAACAAAAAAGAGAAAATAGTATGCTTCGATCTGCATTCAGACTCCACACTTCTTTCTCTGGATATGGATAGCATTTTCTCCATCATGAGTCTTTCAGAGTTGTCTTAGATCTTTGTATTGCTGGGAAGAGTTAAAAATCTATTAAAGTTGGTCATCACACTATGTTGCTGTTACTGTGTACAGTGTTTTTCTGGTTCTGCTCACTTCACTCAGCATCAGTTCATGTAAATTTTTTCAGGTTTTTCTGAAATCTAGGAGAGACTTTTTGTATAATGTAGGAGGCTAGACTAGATGACTCTTAAGGTCCCTTATAGCCTGTAGAGGCCAATTCCCAGGGATCCTAAAGATATGAAAGTAGCCTGTCTATGATATCCAAGGGCAGTTCTAGATTTCAAAGAGTTGTTCTAGTGCCGCATGTCTGGGGTCAGCCCAAGAGCAATGGGACCCAGGTAACAGCAATAAGAGGGTCTGGTATCTATGAGAAGGAGATAGAACATATTACCACATAGAAAAACCTGACCCAGGAAATACTAATCAGAGGCTGGGGCTAAGCATGGGGCCCTACTAACCAGCTACCCTTTCCTCCCTCCAGGTCTAGCTGAGCTCATGGGTTTTGGGAATGTGCTCTGGTAGATTTCTCCCTTGGGGTAGGGCAACTACTGTGGATCAGATGGAAAGGAGATCATGTGATTGATAGTGGAGCCATGAGAGTGGAATCATATCAGGATGATGAGAAGCTGAGATGGGGAGGGAGACAAGCAAAGGGGAAGTCCCCATGTCACTTGTTTCTCAATCAACCTGGCAAGATTCTTGAGTGTGTTGCAGAGATGTCTTTGTCATGTTGTAATATCTTGGGCAACCTTGTGTGGACAATTTTTGACTTGGGTAAAGGATGAAGAGCTTGTGGTAGTTATAGAAAAAGGAGGGTAGTTGCTTACTTGGTGTGTGTGTGTGTATGCATGTGTGTATAAATGTAAAATGGAGGGGCAGAGCAGGATAGATGGACAGTGTAGAGGGAGTAGCCTTCCTATCTCTTGATGTATCACAGAAAGTTAGAGGAAGTCCTTAGCTCTTTGCTTCTCCATACATCACTTCCCTCCCATTTCCTCTGTTGGTCTCACTATCCACCTTCTCGTTTTTGAGAAACTTGCCCCCTTCCCTCTTCACCCAAACCTAGCTCTTGAATTCTGAACCGAGAGCAAACCATTCTGCTGTTGTTCTTGGATGGGGCATGTCAATCTACTCTCATTGCCCCACTGGTCATCTTTGTAATTTTCTGACCCAACTGCCTCTCCCTGGCCACCACTCCTGTTTGGGTGTTGTCTCTTCCACTAGACTCCTCAAAGACGAGGACTATTTGCATTTAGCATAGTGCTTAACGCATAGTAAATACTTAGTAAATTCTTTATCATTCATTCATTCATGGCTCTAATGCTTTCCTGGGGAGACAGATGAACTCAGTGAGGATAAATTGAGTTCATATTCCATTTCTGACACTGGGATCATGAGCAAGTCATACCCTTACTCTGAGCCTCATCTGTCATGTATGTAATACTTGCCTCAAAGGGTACCTGTAAGGCTCACACGAGACAATGTTTGTAAAGTATTGTAGACATGACAGCTAGTCCCATAGGCCTCCCTGTATTCACCCATTGTAAACTTCCCAACCCCCTCAATGCATTTTGCATTATTAGACCTGAAAGTAATCAGTACTGGGTTTGTGACTTCACTTCAAGCACTGAGGCAAGGCATTGGCTCCTAGGGCTGAGAAGGACCCTTGAGCCAATCCAGTCTGCTTTGTTGACAGTTATGGATCAAAAGTTTACCATGTGGTTAGACGAATGCTATCCCTCTTGGAGGTGAAGGAAAGAGACCCAATTGCTGAAGACAGTTCATGTACTAGGTAGTTTTTATTGAGGAAATTTTGGTGGGGTAGGGCAATAAGATAAGGGAGGCCTAGAATGTTTGCTTAGTTTAATCCTCTCACTTTGGTGTTAAAAAGTCTCTATTATTTTGAGAGACCACATAGCAGGGTTGGCTCTGAGGCTGGAAAACTTGGCTTCCCATCCTATGTTTGATACTAGCTGTGTGGTTGTGGCAAAGCCATCTACTCTCTCTGTGCGGGTGAATGGGGACACTTATTTGTAACACTTACCTCCCATGGTTGCTTTGAGACTGGTGAGATGGTGGAGAGAAAGGGCCAGAGAAATGAGCTCTGAATGATGAGAATAGTAAGTAATAGACCTTTCCATGTGGGTGGGAAGCCATGGGGGACACAGAAAAGTTGAGTGACTGAGCACCTCAGAAGAGCCAAGAGGGGCCTTAGAGCCCACCTAGTAAGTTCCCCTCCTCTTTTTAGACACTGAAGCACACAAAGTATGGCCTTGCCTTTCCCAAGGTCATACTTCAAGTTAGTTGCAGAACCAGGGCTTAAATTCAGGTCTTATGATACATAGGCCATGTTCTACTACCTAAGGCTGACTCTCTTACTTCTTAGAGGTCTGTCACAGCACAGCAAGAGACTCATTCATTCATTCATTCATTCATTCATCCATCCATCCCTCCGTCCATCCATCCACCCATCCACCCATCTATTCATCTATCCATCCATCCATCCATCCATCCATCCATCCATCCATCCATCCATCCAGACTTTGTTGCTACACATACCTCCACTGGTTAGAACCTTATATTGGTTGTGGAGGATGAACAAATATAACCTGAAGTTCAAGCCTGGATCATTTGCATGACTGTCTTCACTGATAAGGACTCACTGTTGCATACTAGCTTGGGAGGAGAGAGACGTACTTCCTGCTTGGGTCCCAGATCCTCTCTGGGGAGAATTCCCAAAGGAAGGGAACAGATTCTGGAAGTCAGACATGTTGGGGGAGATGTAGGGGTGTGCTGGTGCCAGCTCATCCTGGCTTGCGGGTGCCAATCATTAAATTGTCCATGCAAGCATTTACACTTCAGAATTTGGCAAATGCTACAAAGCAGAGCTTGATTTGTTGTTTTGTTGGTTGTCTAGACTTTCCGAGGGAGAAAATATTAGCAGTGCCAATACAACTTAAAAGTATGGCCTGCTTTTCCCAAGAGCCAATTATTAAACATTTACTGGTACACACCTGGGAGGATGACTTTCCCCTACTTGTCTGTTTCCAAATCTGTTCCTTTTCTTTTCAGATTCTCCCTGAGGGTCTGGAATGTGTATCCTCTTTTGAAGCAGGAAATAAAAAAGTCTCTCTCCTAAGCAGTTGGGCTAAGTGACTGCCAAGTCCTTCACCAATGGGGAGAGTCTTATGCAGATGGCCCAGGCTTCAGCCCCAAGTTCCACAAAATTTTGACAGGGCCTGGCCCCTGCTGTCATAGGGCTTCCAGTCTGCTGGGGATGAGATCCAAACATAGGCCAGGATAATGCACCACCTTGTCTAATAAGTGCATCATAGAAAGGCCATGCCAGGCACAGTTTGGGTTCTGAAAGTTGGTTCCTCCCACTGAGTGACAAGACTTTCCTACAATTTTCTGTAATATTCTACAAGATCTAGAGCTACAAGGGATCTTAGAGGCTATCTAGTTAGAACTCCTCCTTTCACAAATGAAGCAGCAGGTCTAGAGAATCAAATCAAATCACCAAGCTGTTACTAATCACTATGTGCTAGGCAGGCACAGGTAGGACAGCTAGGTGGCACCATAGTGCACAACGTGCTGGGCCCGGAGTCAGAAAGACTCCTCTTAGTGAGTTTAAATCCATCCTCCGTTGTGTGACCCTGGGCATGTCACTTAACCATTTTTGCTTCAGTTTCCTCATCTGTAGAATGAGTTGGAGAAGGAAATGGCAAATCACTCCAGTATCTCTACCAAGAAAACCCCAAATGTGGTCATAATGAAATTGGACCTGACTGAAAATGACTAAACAACAATATCATGGGACATCCAACTGGAGATGTTTAACTGGCGGTTGAAGATGCAATATTAGAGCTCATGAGAGAGGTTAGGGCTAGATAAAGAAATATATAGAGATGACCATTGAATCTATGGGAGCTGATGAGATCACCAATTGAGATATTGTAGAGGGAGAATAGAAGAGGGCCCAGGACAGAGCCTTGGGGTCACCTACCATTAGCAGACTTGATCTAGATAAAGATTCAGCAGAAGAGACTGAGAAGATAGGGAATCTGTCTCTAGCCAGGTGTGAGGGAGCTGGTGGTTGAGGTGATCCTTTGACTTACCTGGCACATGCTCCTTCTTCTGTCACTTTCTGGCACTGGCCAGTGCTTTGGACTGAGGGCAGACCTCATCAGGTCCTCTGTGATTCCATGTCATAACACTAATACCAATAAATAGCAGGAAAGCATTTATTTAATATGAATAGCTGAGCTATTAATTTTAAAGTCTTTAATAGAATAGTTAAATAGTTAAAATATTAATGAACAAAGAAATATGTGCCAGCAGAATTCAGTACCAACACTAAATGTATCCACCAGTGTAAGTTTGCCTTCAGATCAGTGGCCTCAGAGCTATCAAGAAAGCTAATATAGTTCATTTCTTTCTTTAAAAGTAGGCCTTTGCGGGGCAGCTAGGTGGCTCAGTGAGTAGAGCACCAGCCCTGGAGTCAGAAGGACCTGAGTTCAGATCCGGCCTCAGACACTTAATGCACACACAAACAAAAACCTAGCCGTGTGACCTTGGGCAAGTTACTTAACCCCAATTGCGCTCCAAAAGGCAAAAAAAAGTAGGCCTTTGCTTTTTTCCTCCTCTGATGCCACCTCATGGTTTGGGGGGGGCACTTGGTTACAAAAGGGTGTGTCCATGGCACATAGACTTTGACATATCCCACAGCACTGGGAAATTGATAAACATGAGCTCAGAGGCATATTGTGTTGAGGCCTGGCCTAGCTAAGTACAGAGGGTTGGCACCAAAGGCCACCCACCAAGGGATAAAATATTTGTCTACATCATCTCACAGAGATTGTTCTTGAAGTGTTGAAGGTATGTCAGGGTAGTGTAGTGAAAAGAGCACTGAACTTGGAAGCAAAGGATGGGGGGATTGAGTCTTGGCTCTACGACCTGCTATCTGTGTGCCACTGGCCCGATCCCTTCCCCTCTCCAGGCCTCCATCTCCTCTTCTTTAATGGAGTGGAATGTCCTGGATTAGAGGTAACAAACTCATGCCCCAGATTAAAATGTAATTGGAAAATATTTAACAAAATTTAAAAAAGATACAGCACAACCTAGATAATGTTAACATATAGTTTTCTAAGTCAATATGTGGCCCATAGGAATTTCCTTCTATTTGAATTTGACATCTTTGGCCTAGATGATATCTAAGGCCCCTCCCAGCTTTAAATCCATGATTTTATGATTGCCATCTTCTTCCCTACCAATATAATCACAAATCTTTGAGGCCTAGAAGGAAGTGAAAATAAGCCTAAGCATCTGCTTCCTCTTTCCCAGGCTGCCTTTTCTCTGCCACAGCTCCTGCACAGACTGCCCTGCCCTCCAGAACTGCCCTTCTGGTGATGGGCTGAGACCACAGGACCAGCAAAGTTCAGCCAGAGGGAACATCTTCCACAAAGCTACATGACCCCAACAACACTGGCCTTTCCCTTTATAAGGAATCTCCACCAGACAGAGCCCTGAACACACAGCAGACAGGGTGTAGTGATCTCTCAAAGGCATGAGTTGGTCAAGTCTGAGGTGCTGATGGACTTTTCCAGGTACTAAAGACCTGGTATAGAAAGTCCTTGACCTGCCAAATGATTCAGTAAGAGAAGGGACATTTCTTGTCAGTGGAGTGACATTAAAGAAGTTCCATTACCATCTGTCTGCCCACTGCTCCCTAAGGACCCCTGGGCCCGTCCATCTGACTGGCAGCTGAAACCTCCTATATGTGATGTCTCCCATTAAGATGTGAACTCCTAGTGAGCAAGGACTGTCTCTCTTTTCTATTTATATCCCAGCACTTAGCATACTGATATAGTAAGCACTTAATAAACGATTTTTTTATTCATCCATACATTCATAAATGAATCCAGCAAGAGAAAGACTCCACACCTTCTTGTGGTTCTTCATTTTAGTGTTTGATTTAATCCAAAATTGTATTTAGTACCTACCGTGGTGCTGGTACTGTGCTGAGGAAGGGGATGTCTTCCCCCAGCATGCAGAATGGGTGGATGAGAGCAGTGACTGGAGCTTCGTCAGACCCTGCACCCACTTCACCCTGGGCCATCGCCCTTCATCCTGGCTTTTGTCCTATCACTGGACTTCAAGGGCTCAGGGAGAGAGTGAGGCTGATGACTTTGTGCCCCTCTACTTCACTGAAATCCAATTCCCATGCAAGTTGTGATTACATTGTGATGTCATTGAACAACAATGACAAAAACAATTGTGCTAAAGGCTGGGGGTACAAAGACCAAAATGGAAAGCCCTTGCCCGCAAGGAGTTTATGTGGTGCTAGTTCTACTTGGTTGGATACAACTTGTACAGAGATAAATTCATACAAAATATATACAAAGTAAGTATGTTGTAACTTTTTGGGGCCACTAACAACTTAGGGGATCAGAAGAAGTTTTATGTAGGAGGTGGCAACTGGATTGAGCCTTAAAGGGGAGTAGAGATTCCAATGGGAGGATTGAGGTGGGGAGAGCCTTCCAGGGGTGAGGGATAGCTGTTCAAAAGTGTGGAGATGGGAGATGGCATGTAGTGCATAGGAAGTAGCAAGTCAACCAGTTTGGCTCAAGCATAAAGGGCCTGACGGGGAAGAATGTGAAATCAGAGTGGAAATATAGGCTGGAGTCAGTGTGAAGGCCTTTAAATACCAAAGGATCTCCTGTTTTCATTTAAATCCTTTCCTCATGTTCCATTCATAAATATCCTTCAGATGCTTGAAGACGACTGTGCCTTTATGCCTTAGCTTTCTATTCTTTTAACTAAACCATTCTAATTCCTTTAACTTTATTATTTATGCCCTTTTTAAAGACAACAAATAGAGACCATACTCTTTGATTTATTAAAAAAATAAAGTTTCAGGGCAGCTAGGTGGCACGGTGAATAGACTACTGGCCCTGGAAGTCAGGAGGACCTGAGTTCAAATTTGGCCCCAGACACTTAACACTTACTAGCCCTGTGACCTTGGGCAAGTCACGACCCTAATTGCCCTGACTTCCCCCCCCTCCAAAAAGCAAAAAATAAAAAATAAAGTTTTTCAGTTATCAAACATTTATTTTTTCTCCCTTCTACCTGTTCCTCTGGAAAAAAAAGAAAAACAAAATTCTTGTAACAAATATGCATAACTGAGCAAGACAAATTCCCACATTGACCATGTATAAAAGTATATGTCTCATCCTGCATCTTGAATCTATTACCTCTAGGTCAGGAGTTGGGTAACATGCTGTATCACTGAGTCTCTGGAATCATGGTTAGTCCTTGTATTGCTCATACTTCTTAAGTCTTTCATCATTGTTCATTTTTACAGTGTTACTGCTATAGTATAGATTTTTCTTCTGGTACTACTCACTTGACTCTATCAGTTCATATAAGTCTTTCAAGGTTTGTCTGAAACTGTCTTTTTGCCATTTCTTATATAGCACAGTAGTATTGTATACATTCCCCAATGACAGGCACCCCCTTACTTTCCAGTTCTTACCCTTTCCCTCTTTTGTTCACATGGGTCCTTTTCATTTTTCTTTCATTTCTTTGGAGTATAACCCTAGTAGTGGTATCACTGGGTCAAAAGGTATGTGCATCTTGACTTTTGGGGCACCATTCCAAATTACTTTCCATAATGACTAGACCAATTCACAGGTCCACCAACAGTGAACCATTGTGACTGTTTGCTTTTTCTTCTCTTTTTTTGGTCAACTTTGATTAGTGTTCCTTTTATATTTTGGACATAAGACCTTTACCACAGACTCTCCCCCCCCCCTCAGTTAACTATTTCCCTTCTAATCAGCCATATTGGATTTGTTTATTCAAAAACTTTTAAATTTTGTGTGATCAAAAACGTCCATTTTCTCTCCTGTGTTTTTCTCTGTTTCTTGTTTGGTCAGGAACTCTTCTCTTAGTCGTAGATCTAACAAGAATTTCCTATTTTTTCCTCTAATTTGCTTATGATGTCATCCTTTAGGTCTAAGTCATATATCCATTTGAGGCCCATCTTGGTATATGGTGTGAAGTGTTAGATGTTGTGCTTTGTCAGGGCACTGTGCTGATGCTGTATTTAATATGAAAAGATTGGTCTCAGAAGATTGGAGTCTTTGGGTTTTCCAACTTTGTTGAGGGGTAGGGAGTGTATTCTGCAAGTAAAAGAGGATGTAAAGATTGTGCTGGGCCTCCTCTCCTCAGTGGGATCAAGTGTCTTGGCAGGTTGGATGAATGGGGGTTAGATCAGATACATGAAAGGAAAGTGAGCCAGGAAGGTGGCCTTATCACAGGGGATTAGACACATTCATCTAGAATGTGTAATTAAATAAGGTCCTGGAATGAAATGGGAAATAAAGCAGCCCCTTGTATTTTTGTTCATGGGGATCCTAAGTCATGAATTTAGCTAGCTTCATAGGTTTAGAACTGGAAGAGACTTGAGAGGTCTTTTAGTCCAGCACTTCTTAAACTCCCATGTGGTGTCGAGAGCCACAGTTTAAGAAGTGCTAAAGGAGTCTTGAGTGGAGAAAGTTTAAGGAGCCCTGATTAGTCCAACTCCTTTACCTTGTAGATTAGGACAGTGAGGTTCACTCCATGAATTTTCCTACTGCCTCCTGAATGAAGCCATCCCCAAACTTATCTAGCCCACAGTGATCATTTCCTCTCTTGAACTCAAACATTCACAATTGGAAAGGATGTTAGATTTTTTGGGGGACATACAAGTGCTCAGATAAGGTTAATATGAGTTAGAGCATGATGGGGTTGTAGGAGATTGCTAAGACAATTTGAAGAGTCAGAGGACATTTTCACCCTGGGGTAGAGGAGGGAGGGGTGTTAGGGAAAGCTTGCTGGAGGAGGAGGTACCTGTGTTGATACTTGAAGGATTAGAATTCTGACAAGGAGAGAGTATAGGATGAGGGAAGGGGAATAATATGCTACTAGGCAGAAAAGGCCTTAAATGCCAGGCTAAATAATTTGTATCTTGTCCTATTGGCAGAGGGAACCACTGAACATTCTTAAGCAGGATCAGACTTCTTCATTAGGAAGATGATCTTGCAGACTGTGAAGGATGGATTGGAGGAGGGTGGGACTAGAGGCAGGGAGATCTAGAAAGCTATTACAATAGTCCAGGTTTGTCCTGTACATTGTGTTTTGTGCATTCCATTAATAGGTGACAGAGGTGTGTTGGAGTCAGCTCAAACCAGCTAGCAAGAGCTAATTGTTGAATTTGCAGCATGAGCATTTGCACTTCAGAAAAATACCAACTAGGGCTCAATTTATTGTTCTGTTGATTAAGCTTAAGAAGGTGATGAAGAAAAGATCAGTAATGCAGGTTAAACTTGGACTTGTGTCGAAGGTATGTTGTCTTTTTGGAGAATCAGATAGTTAAACATCTACCGGCACACCTTTGTGTGTGTCCCTAGGGGGAGTCTCATGCATTGGACTGTGCTTTGAGCTGCCAGAATTCTTAGTCCTGAGAAACGATGATTCTGTGTCCCAAAGTCATTGACAAGTGCATCCTTGACCATGTCTTCTGAGTTCTTCCCTCTTGGCAGACCATGGACATACCTGGCTTGGGGGTTGAGAGACCATTACCTTGAGTGGCTTTATAACTCTGACAGGGTATTTGCTGTGTGTGACACCCATGCTATTTCCAGACTTTGGAAGGGAAAGCACCATGAATCCCTCAAGCCAGAGACTATGCTATGTAAAATTAAAGTGACTGATTTAAGTCATATCAATAAACGTGCATTAAGTGCTTACTCTGGAGCAGACACCATTTTAAGCAATGAGAATACAGATACAAGCAGAAAACCATTTCTTGCCCTCAGGGAGCTTATATTATAATGGGAAGACAGCATACAAAGTTTAACAGTTGTGGTTATTTGGCTTTTCTTGGTAATCTAAACAACTATTCTCCTTGTACTCCAGGGATAGTAGATTAGAAGCAGCTAGTGGTGTCCTGGGGGTGGGGCAAGATATGTAGCTGATTAAGACAATTCATTTCCAAGGGAAATAGAAGGGTATCTGAATTGAGATCCAAGTAATTTGAAGAAACTTAGAAGTTAGGGTAGGTCAGCACCAGGGATTTTTTTGAGAACTGAAATACAAGAGGGCATCAAGAAACAAGTTGCAAGGATGATTACTTCAGGAGGGATAGGGCTCCCTCCTCTTTAGAGAATGTCAGAGGGAGGCTAAAATTTGGGAGTGTTATAGGGAAGATTCCTGTTAAGGTATAGGTTCAACCAGATGAACTTTCCAATCTTCCAGATTCTGTGAGTCTGTGATTAGAAATGGAGGGAGGGAATTCAGTACTGGATCAGGAGATAAGATGCTGGAGTGTTAGGAAGCTGCTCATCTTTCTTAACTTGTCTCCCTTTCCTGGGTCTTTGTTTCCTGGCTCTGACCTGTACTGATATGCTGCCTCAGGTCTTCCCAATAAGGCCTTGATTTTGGACAGTATAGTGAAGTGGGAGCTCCGAGGCTTCTCCTCTAATCCTAACTCTGCCACTGGACAGCTGTAGGATATTGGATGAGTCACTTAATCTTGTTGAGTCTATATCCTCTTTTGTAAAACAGTCTCTCTACCTTGTGGGGCTATGGTCACGATCCAGGGAGAGAATATACAGATAGTACATTGTGATAGCTTTTGTCAGTCAACAAGCATTTATTAATCTTCTACTAAGTGCTGGAGATCCAAAGAAAGTCCACCTCCTTTTCTACCCCACTGTCAGTCTCCTCTCAAGGAGCTCACAGTCTGATGGGGAGATAACATGTAAATAACTATACACATATGCAATATAGGCCCATACACAGAGTGGAGGAAGGTAATCTGAAAGGGGAAGGCACTAGTAGCTGGCAAGGCTGGGGAAGCCTCTTGGAAAAGGTGGAATCTGAGCTGAGTCTCGAAGGAAGCCAAGAATTCTCAGAGGCAGAGATTCCAGGCCTGGGGGATAGCTGGTACAAAGACATAGAAATGAGACATGGAAGGGTTTGGTGGGGGGAGTGCAAATAGGCCAGTGGCACTGGAAATTAGACGTTGTGCAGGGGAGAATTCTGAAGCGCTCTAAATACCAGGGGAGTTTATATTGGATCACAAAGGTGAGGGAAGGTTGGTGATGGAAGTGCCATGGTCAGACCTGCACTTTCAGAAAATCACTTTGACAGCAGAGTTGGAGATGGACTTGAGTGGGGAAAGACTTGGGGCAAGGAGATCGACCAGGAAGTTTAGTTGGAATATTCCAGGGGGAGGTACCTAAAGCAGGGAGGAGGAGACATATCTGAGAGGTGTTCTAAAGGTAGAAATGACAAGCTTTGGCAGTAGATTGGATCTGGTGATTTAATAAAGGTTGGCATTCAAGTTGGTGACCGGGAAGATAGTGGTGCTCTTGGCATAATGGAAAAGTTCAGAAGTGGAGGGGGCTTGGGGTGGGGAGAAGATGAGTTCTGTTTTGGTCACGTAGAATCAGAAGAGCCTTAATTTAAATGAGTTGTCCAAGAGGTAGCTGGAGATGTGCCTCATAAATAATAAGGGCTTTATAAATGCTTATTGACTGACTCCCTGACTGATTGAAGATAAGCTAGACAGTAGGCGATAATAGTGTTAATTTACTGGAAATGCAAGGAGGGAAAGAAATCAAGGGTGCATGTAGAGGAGTTTTCCTAGGCAAGGAGAACGGCCACCTCTTCATCCAAACTCAAGAGTGAAGGAGGAGACAGTGGGAAGAGATTCAGAGTGATGTGAGATGGAGAGGAGGGGAAAGAAGAAACGTTCTTGGCAGATGGTCTCAGTTTTTTTTAATGAAGTATGATGCAAGTCTTCAGGAGAGAAGGGAAGGGAGGGGTGCTATGGGAGGCTCAAGGACAGAGGTTTGGAACAGTCACCTTGGAGAGTGAATTCATTAGAGGAAAGTAGAATGATTACCGTACTTCAGTGAAGGCCTAGTTGAGAACAGGTAACGAGAATTTGTAATGGGTCCCGTCAACATGGTGTCCTGATTTCTTCTAGTTTTAAGAGTGAAGGAGGCAAATGGTAAGGGCTGGGGTTTGGCAAGGTCTGGTCAGCAATGGCATAAGGGGAGAAGGCACCCAAATGGAGAGGACAGTGGAGAATTGAACTGGTTCACCAAAGGATGGAGATAGGGAAGGGGGGAGAGTGTGGCCAGAACAGGGGTCATGGCCTGGAAAGAACCGAGGGCTAGAGATACTGGGTCAGATGAGATAATTTCAGAGTTCATGAACATGGAAAGAAACAGTTGAGGGTGATGGCAAGGGCCAAGGCTTTGACCATCTTTTTGTATAACTGAAGTGGAATGTAAGGGTCATGGAAGGTCATGCAGGATGGTGACATTGCAGTGTTTGAGGGAGTATCAAAATATATATCGAAGCCCCATAGGATGAAAGCACGAGATGGAGGAGAGAAAGAGTGAACCAAGTGTTGAACTCATTGAAGAGGTAAGGAGACCGACCTGGGGATTTGCTGTTAACAACGGCCAAGATCAATTTGGCTAGAGTGAACCTCCGAGGATCAGAGGTTGCTTAGTGAAGGAGGTCAGGAAGGAGTTTGGAAGTGGCAGTGGAGAGAGCAAGTTCCCCCATTCCCCTTCTGTGGCCAGTGAGTTGAGGCATGAGGGAAAGGATGTTGTTTCGAAGAAGTCACATTTCTTTGAGGACTAAGAGTGAAGGAGTGAGAAAGAAAAGAGTTTAAGATGAAAGGAAGTTTGTTAATTATGGAATAAGAATTCCAGAGGGCAAAAGGAGCAGGTAGATATGGAGTGGGACATTTCAGGATAAGGTTGAGGTAGAGCCTGAGAGCATCCAGGTGAGGATGGTGAATGATGTTTGTCTATCAGTAAGCAGAGGTTTTTGATCACTGGGAAGTGGTGAGTGTAAGACAGGGGTGGGGAACCAAAGTTTGGATTCAGTCAAAGGGCCACACCCAAGGACCTAGAGGGCCACATGGAGCCTCGAGACTGCAGGTTCCCCACTCCTGGTATAAGGGGATATGGGTATGATAACTTTTGAGCAATGAGTCCAGGCAGAATATCAGCAGTTGATGAGAAGTCCACAGAGGGGAGCATAAGATTAGACAGTTCGAAGCTCTCCCTTGAGATTCAGCCTCTTGGCAGATGGAAATGTTGAGTCTTGTAAGACCCGAGGAGGCCTGCTTCACGTTAGGCAGCAGCCAGTAGAAGAATGGAAGCCAAGTCAGGAGGCCAGGGTGGCTTAGTCTTTCCTAGACAGCGGGTGGGTGGGGGAACAGGAAATGGAGGAGGTTTTGTCTGAAGAGTGACCTGGCATAGAGAAGGTCCTGGGCTGGGCCCCACTTGGCTGAGAGGTGTGTAGTAATTCGCCCTGCAAAGCCCCCTTCCCCATACACATAAATAGACACAGCCCTAGGATATGGCTGAGGAAGGAGGCTGAGGAAACTGACAGGGCCCCATGGGAAAGAACCACCTGGGGCTGATGCTGGGGATAATGTTATCACTCATCACTACACTCTCTGATTCCCTTGAGTTTTAAGAAAAATTCTGTTTCCTTGCTGGACTTAGAGTGAAGCAGCATGGGCTAGTGGTGAGACTATGACCCTGGGTAAGTCACCACTGTTCCTTTCTGGGCCTCATTTTCCCCTTCTGTATGTGAGGCCACTTCTAGGTCTAAGTTCATGCCCCTATGATCTTCTTGCTCCCATTAATATCATTATTTATTTATATTTATAATATATATTATAAATAAATATCATTATTTAATAATTCCCCCATTTTAGCTGTGATGTTATTGCCTTCAAGTATATAGAGTATTTATTTGTTGCAACACTAGAGGGCAGCAAAGAGGAAAAAAACTCCATTTTTGTTAGTTGAACCAAAGCTTTATTTTCATTTTGAAGGACTGGCTAAGGTGACCTGAGTTTTTGAATGTCTTTTCCTGCTATCCTTGTTTACTCTGCTCACTCAGACTTGTGTTCACCTGTGAAATTATAGTTCTCTCTCTTTTTGTTATAGCTCTATATTTTTCTATTTCTGTTCTCCAGCACAATTGTATGGTTTTTCTCCTATTTCCACTCGCCCGAGTCCTCTTGTCTAAGCCTGGGGCCTCACTGTCTGGGGCTGAGGCAGAAAGGGGTCTGGAAGATCAGGATTGTAACCAGACTCAACCATCCAGGGCAAGGGTAGCAGACTTGGAGCCCTAGTAACTGCCGGAGGCTAAAACTCTGGGCATGTCAACTGAATGAGACAAAAGGTCAGTACCGTTCCCCATGGTAAGTGCTTAATAAATGCTTGTTGACAACCTCAGTAATCTGGCTTGTAAGTGGGCACTGCCCATGCTACCCTCCGTGGGCACAGTTTCCAAAACCTGTATAGATTTCAGGGGTTCAGTGAACCTGGACGGGAAAAAACAAAAGCCATCTTTGTTTTCATTAACCTTTGGTGTTCTATGTAATCTTACGATTTGGTTTTATGCTCCATAGGCTTCACCAGACTACCACAGGGACCCATGACCAACATCACAAGGGGCAAAAACCCCTAATGCCTTAACCATTTGTCCAGGCGTTGGGTCTTACTGCCCCCTGCTGGCACCTTCAACATCACTGCCTTGCCACAATAGTTTAGTTGGGAATGTTGAATTTGGTTCCTCCTAGTACCCTTTGGGCCCTGGTAGTGACAGGAAGCACTGGGCAATACTGCCTTCAAAATGACGGGCCCTCACACAAAAACATGGAAGTGTTGGAATTTCACATGTAAGGGCCATAAGAACGGTGAATCTTCCTTTTAATATTTATTCTCTATCTGCATATTACCATATACCCTCATTGCTATGTCTGAAGCTAAGCTATTCATATGATACTTTAATAGATATGTGGTTTTTCTTTTGATTTCATTTTTTTGTTCTGTACTTAATGACGAGTCTGTGGTTTCGGTGATATACTAGCATTTTCCTCTTGGTCTTGTAACATTTCACATGTGCCGGTGCAGCATGGGGGCTGTCTGTTGTTGCAGGCTCTTACCATTCGAGCTGTCCATCCCCTGTGCTCACCACCTATTTTTCAGATATCTTTTCTCCTGTTTGGATGCATAGATCATCACTGGAAATATGTTGCAACCTCCCTCATTTATCTCCTCTACATTTCCCCTTGTCTCATCCATGGTTCTGATTCTTACAGGGCCGTGATTTTTCCATGATTCACGGCCACATGGCATCCCTGGAATAGTATTTATGTTCACAGGATGGGCTTTTGCCACAGGTGGCAGCTTGGGGTCGTTGAAAATCCTGGGCAGTTTTCCAGATGGGATCTCTCCTCCTGTTTACTCTGGGGCCCAATTTACTGCCCATATTCAGGGCCCATGTGCCATAACTTAGCTATTATTGCAACACTTTTGGTTCTGAGAGTTTAAAAAATTTACATCAATTCACCTTTCTTATAATAATAGTTCACATTTACATATCACTTAAGGTTTGCAAAGCACAAGATGTACATGGTATCATTTGACCCTCACAACAAGCCTGAGAAGTATATACTGTTACCATCCTAATTTTACAGTTGGGGAAACTGAAGCTCAGAGTGTTGAAATTACTTGACCAGGGTCATACAGCTACTCAGTGTCTGCTGTAGAAGTCAAACCCTGGTCTTCCTGATTCTAAGTCTGGAGCTTGATCTAAGCTCCAAGGCCCTAACAAACATGGCTGACCACCATAAGTATTCTGTCTTTTAGAGAGTGGCTGCCAGGCCGCATATTTCCTTGTTAAGGCTGACCAGGGGCTTGCTAGAACTTTGGCAGACACCCATTGCTTTAGTTCTGCACTCTAAGGGAGAGAATGTGTGTCCCTGAAGAGGAACCGAGCTAGTTAGAGCCGCAGTCCACATCCCCTGACCCTGCTAAATTTATTGGTACATAAAGGCTCTGGAGGAAAGAAGGTGTGCATGCATCCTTTGGTGGATTGGAGGCTGGGCTACATTAATCCAGAAAGACTTTGTGAAGGAGGTGGCCCTCAAGCTATGATAGAAAGTAGGAGGAGTTGGCTATAGTAGGGCTGGCAGGGTGAAGAGGCCATTCTGGGTCTACAGGACACTTGGGGCAAAGACTTAGAGGATGGAGAGGGAGGAGTGGAACATCATCCTTCTATCAACTTTTTCTGCCCCTTCCAAATAGTAGGAATGATAGCAACAACATAATCTCAACCAACTACATGTTGACAAAGAAACAGTTTACAAAGGGATGAGTCCGTTTAGGAAGCAGTATTTGAATTCATGTCTTTCTGACTCCCCCTCTAACTCTGGAACCAAAAGAATGGCAAATAGCAAACAAGCAAGTAAGATGTTTTTGTTCTGGGACCTTCAGACCAGTCAGAAATTTTGCCTCCTCTATTGGTTTTCTTCCCTCCTTTCCTCCCTCCCTCCCTTCCTTCCTTACTCCATCCTTACCATCCACTCTTTTCTTTTCTTTTTAAAAAAATGTAACTGTAGTCAGTATGAATCCAGCTCTGATTCTGCTGATTTCACTGTTTTTCATATTTCCTTATATGCATCATATTTATCTTTTTTTAAATAGCACTAACATATTCCATTACTAGACCATAATTGATTCAGCCATTCTCCAATTGTTGGACATATATTTGTTTCCAGTTTCTTGCTCTTATAAATTGAGCAGCTATGGATATGAACTTTGAATGGGAATATGAATATTCCCCATTTTATGACATTTTGGGGATATGGTTCTAGCAGTGCAGTTTAATAACTTTATATATTTGCTTTGGTGCATTGATTTCTTCCTTCAATACCTTTCATCATTTACATGGATACTGAATATTTAAAAATTAATTTCCTATTCCAGAACCTGTGGCCTGATTGAAGTTTGTATAGAGTCTAATTAGCACTTGCTGATAGCAAGTGGTTAAATGGCCAGTAGAGGATGCTGGGAAACAATAAAGTAGATGGAGAAGGCAGAAGCCCCAAGTTCATATGAAAATCCAACTTGCAGCTTTTCCCTGTACTTTTCAGTTAATGCCTTGCTTTTTCATTTAATTTCTTTTTAGGACAGACTTGTTGTTGACAAATGAAAGGCCCATGCATTGGTGATTCTGCATCTCCAAACTAGTCCCAATTTGCTGAAAAATGGGTCATTGATTTGTCATTAGTGGTTGGTTGGATGGTGTTTGGACAGCTAAGGAAAAATGGGTTATGGATTTATCTAATAGCCTTGGGCTTCCATGTTTTAATTACCCATGTTCTTTGTGATTAGTCAGTCATGTTGCAAATGCTTAGGACATCCTGCTATGTGAAATCCTTGTTCTCTCTCTTTCTCTCTCTCCCTCTGTTTCCCTCTCTCTCTCTCTTCTTCCTCTCCCCTCTCCCCCCTCCACACAGAAACTCTCCCTCCCCTCTTTGTCTCTCTTGACAAAGCAGTTACCTTAGGATTAAGAGCACTGGAATCAAGATACTTCGAGGATAACTTTTTTCCTTCATTTTTACTGTCTATGGTCTCTGCACAGCAAAACAGTGTATCTGTTTTCTTGGCTTCTTAGTGGTATCTGTTGCAACCTTTCAAATCCATGTCACTAACATCCCCAAGTCTTCATGGGCTACCTCCCGTGAAGGTTATTCTAGAGGTTATATGAAATATTACATATTTTTCCCTTGAAAAATGTGATTTAGTTTTGTATATGTCACTTCAGAAGATAAAAAGTTGAATCTTTGAAAGAAGGGGGGAAGATGGTTTTTTTAAACTGAGGAAAAATACAGTTGCAGTTTCAAGAATCACCTGCATTTGGACAGGGCTGCTTTTGTCTGCCTGCTGTGGGATTCTTCTATATCTGTCCAGATGTGGCCTCTGGATAGGCCGTATGACAAGGCAGACCTGGGGAGGAAGAGCACAGGGAGAGAGTCTGGACTTTTTGTACTTTTCCGATGACTCTCAGCCTCTCCAAAGCCACCTTCTCCTGGTTTTCAGTAGTACAACCCATCTGCTTTTTGCTTTTGCCTTTTCTGTAGTTACTACCCAGATCATATCTAATATTTGCAAGTTGTCAATTTGTCGGTTATAATAACAGGGTCTCCTTTGATAAGTCTCTGCTATTTATTAGTTGGGTGACCTTTGGCTATGCCCTTCTCTCTGGGCTTTAGTCGTGTCCTCTGTATAAAAGGTCACATAGGCACTAAGTTTATGGCTTTAAAATTCAGCTCCTGTGACTGCTTGGGTGGGTTTTAGTGCTTTCTGTTTCTGTTTCAGTTTGATGCCACCAGCCTGGCCATTTCTTAACCTGGAGCCCTTGGTCTGTAACTAGATTTCATTTGTGAGCCTTTGTGTATTTCATTTTAGGCATTTAAAAATAGAATTCTGGAAAGGGGTTGCTAGGCTTCACTGCCCTGTCAGAGAGGTCTGAGAACAGCCAAGTACATTGAGAAGCCAAAGTTATTGTCTCTCACTTTGATGGTACTTTAATGTCTGCAGACCCCTTTCTTCTCAATAATCCTGTGAGAAAGGGTGTACAAATATTGTTCTGCCCATTTTATAGATGAGGACAAGCTGAAGGGCCTTGCCGGTGGTCCCACAGCTAGTAAGCATCTGGGTCTCATGGTTCCATGTCTGACATGTGGCCTCGTAAGCCTGCCTTAGCTGCCAAGCAGCATTTTCTAGGCTGTTTATTTCTACTGCCCCTGGAGCCATGGGACATAAGGGAATGAACTGGATAATTGGGAAATACAAACACACCTGACTTCATCCCTCAAGTTTAGAGAAATCAAAGATGGAAAGAGATCCACTGGGCAAGAAGGCTTTCCATTGCACTGATTTGTACTCTCCAGCCTCACACCACTTCTAGCCATCGGAATCATTCAACAAGGAAGAGAACACACAATTTTCTCAGGACTCCTTGGAGGGTCCTCACCCAAAGATATCACACTTGGCCCATTGATGCTTAAAATTGCTTGAACTCTGCCTTGGAGTGGAAATTTGCCTGGGTTTGAATCCTGCCTCAGACTCATGCTAGCTGTGTGACTCAGGGAGTCATTTAGCTTTACTGGGTCCCAATTTCCTCATCTAAAGACGGGGATGACAATACATGAGATAGTGGTTTGCCAGTCTAGTGGTAGGCCATGCATATCTTTAATGGGAGCTGGGAAGAGAAAGTATCTGGAGGTGAAAGTATGGCCACCAGAAGCTCCAGAAGCCACAAAGGGCTGCTAAAAGCTCTGGAGACTTGCCTTCTTTGGGGCTATGGAAGGAGAGAGAGGCAGGCTGGCTGGGTTGATAGAGAGATTAGTGTACTTGGATCTGGGTTCAAATTAGGCCTCCCATATTTGTACCTACTCAGTTTCCTTCTCTAATGCAGCTTTAATTCCAGGAGCCTATGATCTTAGCTAAAAGGCAGACCTGGGAGCCATGAGGCAGGCTTCTGCTTTATACTGGCACTTCCTAGCATTTAGAGCCTTCCAAAATTGGAATGGTTAGGCATGCTGCCAGGTGGTCTTTGAGATCTCTTCCAAATCTGGGGTGCTGTGAATTGTAACTGGTGAGGTCTGTCAGGGAATGAGATTCTCTGGGGATCCCAAAAGGCTCCCAGAAATTGGTCCTCCCATGAGAACTAGCTTCCTCGCCTGTCAGTCCAGCCCCAGACTTCTAGTCCCTGCTTCCTCTCCTTTCCCCCGCCCCCTTCTCCCACCCCTCTCCCACACCCCCTCCCTCCAAGCGGAGGCAGCTCACAGGGGCCAGGGCACATCTGGCCTGAGGCTGCCGGGAGCAGAGGCAAAGACTGGGAGCTGTGGCTTGGGCATTGAGGGGGCAGGGAGTTTTAGGGCTGAGGGAAGATTGAACTAGGCTGAGCCAGGGCAAAGTGCCCTGCCATGGGTGTGGAATTGGCTCTGATCTGTACCCTGCTCCTGGCTGCCTCCCAGGCAGGCAGTGATGCTGTGCATTGGCGACCCCCAGGCACCCATGACCGAGGTAGTGGCAGCTTCTGGGGACTGCAAGGGGACCCGGATCCTGGCAGTGGCTGGAGACCCCAGGAGGTCCAGACTGGTGGCAGCGGCTGGGGCCCCCTGGGCAAGCCGGGCAGTGACTGGGGGATCCCGGGAGGCTTTGACCATGGCAGCGACTGGGGCCCCTCAGGCAGCCCCGCTGATGCCAAGGGCTCAGGGGCCACACACCCACTCTTCTTCTCTCTGGATTACCATCATGTGCAGGTGCCCTTTGAGATCACACTGTGGATCATGCTGGCCTCACTGGCCAAGATTGGTGAGTTGGGAGTCTTTGGCTTGCTCAACCCTCTCTGGGCCTTCTCTGGGCACTAACCTGCCCTCTTGGGGCCCAGAGACCAGGGGAGGTGTCAGGGGGCCGTGCAGAGTGCTGTGGGCTTCAGCTCTGAGAAACAACTGAGGTTTCTGGGGAAGGGACTGGGCGGCTCAACCTGGGCTCAGCAGAGTCTGACCTCACTTAATGTCCCTTCAAATTACTTGCCTCCAGCTCCTGGATTGCTCTCTGTATTTGTCTGTTGGGTGGTGAAATCAAGGCACCGACCCCTGCCTAGGCTTTGGAGAAAACATCAATACTCTGGTATTATAACAGATTTGCCTGTGTTTAAGTTTCCATGTTTGGCAGGTAGGGGCGCTTCCAAATCCTTAATTAGTAAGGTTTGTAGAGAGCTTTACATGCATTATCTCATTTGGTTCTCACAAGAATCCTGTAAGATAAGGACCATTATTATTCCTGTTTTACAGGTGAGGAAATTGAGGCAGACACAGTAGAAGGAGCACTGAACTTCAAATCATGGGACCTGCTCTGCCACTTGGTACTTGTGTGACCTTGGTTAAGTCTCTGGGCCTCAGTTTCCTCACCTGTAAAATGAGGGGCGATGGACTTGGTGGGCTCTAAGTTCCCTTCCAGCTCTAGACCCAGATCTAATATCCAGTCACAGAGAAAGATCCCATGGTAAAGTGCAGAGCTTTGGCAGGTTTTCATCCCACTTTGTTTCATTGCAAACCCAATACTAGATGTAGCCATGCCCAAGCCTACTGTAGTCAATAGCTTTATTTGCCAGAGCTGTCTTTGATGCTTATTCCTGAGTACCTTCGAGGACATTTCTTTGGGAGACTTTCAAAACTGTCTTCTTTTTTTCTAAAAAATTGTTTATTTATTTTTTGTTTTCGGCATTCACTTCTGTAAGATTTTGAGTTCTAGATTTTCTCCCTTTCCCTCCCCCCTCCCCAAGAAAGCATACAATATAAGCTCTACGTATATATTCCTATTAAACATATTTTCACATTAGTCATGTTGTAAAGAAGAGTTAGAACCAATGGGAGAAACCATGAGAAAGAAGAAACAAAAATCAAAACTGTCTTCTTAAATCAGTTATTCTGAAATCTGACAACACCAGCCCGTGCTCACTTGATACCAGGTTGGATAGTGTATGCAGTGCTTTATACCCATAGACCCCCCACCTCAGCAAAGAAGAGGGGGAGCCATATGTTTTCAATTGTGTGGCCTATTTTATGTCAAAAATATATCAACAGCCTTGAAAGAAGTTGAGCCTGGTGGGCTTTCTCTTTGCAACCTTAGGTCTGAGTCTTCCATGCTGTGGTTACCCAGTAAATGTTTGCAGAACATGGGGAGTATTGTACTGGAATCTTGGCCATTGCAGTCTTCAATACTGCTTCCCTTAGCTGTGAGACAAAGGACATTCAGTTTCCAAATGGTTCTAGTCCCCAGTTTTGTGAAAATAACTCTGTTCTGCCATGCAGGGCCCTTAGGTAAAAGAAGCCTTTGTCAATGCTGCTGCTCCAAGAAAGGGGCTTAGATACAGAGCCTGAAGACTTCTTGCTAACAGGATGATAGAGGGCAAGGTCATTCCAGTCCCCTGAGCCTCACTTTCCTCCTGTGTAGAAATGAACAAGCTTGGTTCATGGTCCTTTCCCTGGCTGCCTCACTGCAGAGAGCTCAAGCAGGTTAGGAATGCAGAAACATTCTGCAAAGCAGTGTGACAGGTTGTTCTTTTTTTTTTTTTTTTGCTTTTTGGAGGGCAATTGGGGTTAAGTAACTTGCCCAAGGTCACACAGCTAGGTTTTTGTTTGTGTGTGTTAAGTGTCTGAGGCCGGATCCGAACTCAGGTCCTTCTGACTCCAGGGCTGGTGCTCTACTCACTGCGCCACCCAGCCGCCCCTGACAGGTTGTTCTTATGAAGCTTGGCACCTGTATATATTTGTGGCTTCCTAATACTTGATGGACACTAGAAATGTTGATTTTAATGCCCAGATGAGATTTCAACTTCAGGATTGTGGGCCTAGGAGGGATCTGGAGAAAGCATCCATCCCTGGGTATGTAGTCTAGGTAGGACTACTCCGGCACCATCCCAGATATTGTCTGTCTCACTGACCTGTCCTTGGAGTGCTCGAAGAAAACCTCTCCGGGGGGTGGAACAGTAATTCCTTTTTGACTCCTTTGCAGCTGCTAAGGGTAGGGAGGTGTGGCTGCATCTAGGATACTGGCCTCTTTGATGATGGCCCACAAACCTGTTTAGTACTCTACCAAAGGGCGTCCAGTGCTTTGCAGTCTTATAAGAGATAAGATATATACATATATGTCCGCAGTGATGAGGCACCACATAAGCAAGTGCATGATTGGGTATGTGCCAAGGGAATGCTAAAAAAAGGGTGTCTGTTCAGTGGGAAGGTCAAGAATTTACTGCCAGTGGCTCTGTAGGAGGGGCCTGCATTTCACTGACTCAGTGAAGGAAAGCCCCTGGAGGATTACTTGGATTATTATCATCCAAGGGCCTGTCCAGTGAGGTGTAAGGAGAAACAAGCCTTGGGCAGGCTCTAAGGCTGGTTCTGCTACTAACCAGCTGTGTGCCCTTGGACAAGTCACTTCTCTTGTCTGCACCTTAATTCTCTTATATTCTAAATTGGGGTGGGGTTGGATTAGATGACCTCAAAGATCCCTTCTAAATCTATTGTTCTAAATAAGAATTGAATACCACCCTTAACTCTACCCCCCAACACCAGTACTGTTATTTTCCAGGTTATTGAGACCCACTGCCACTGAATTTCTTATCATTCTGATGACAGGAAGGATTAGTGGAGATATTGCAAGCTGATAGATACATCATTTCATGTTTTAAAATGTCTGTACCTATTTATGAAGAATTCAGCGGATACATATAAATAATCCTGCTGATGGTAACTAGATAGGGTTTATGAGTCAACACTGTCTCCGTCATAGAGGAAAAATAACCTTTGTCCATGCTCCTGCATCTTAATTACGTCATTATGAAACTGGCACATCTGAAATTGAGCTTCTTTTTTTTGGTAAATATTGAGGCTCAGTGACAATGATGAACTATGGAACTGTAAAGCACTGTCCGTGGTGCCCTATTGTGTGCAAAGTGATTCCATTCAAGCCCTGCTTTATAATGTGAGTGACTCTGGGTTCTGCCAGGCCAGAAGGATCCTGAGTAGCAGCCTTCTGATAGACCTTCTCTGGGGCTAGGGCCAGCCTAACTAAGTTTGGAGAAGCTCAGCACCAGGTTGGCCACATGGGGATAAATTTTGGGACCTTTTCAAGTACAAATTCTCTAGGGGTTGCAGTCTGAATCAGTGGAGAGTTTCTATGCTGAGGAAATCACAAATTCTAAGTTTTGAAGTTATTTTCCTTTAGGAGGGGTATTGTCTATTGAGGGCAGGCCTTGGAATCAGGAAGCCCTGAATTCAAATTCTACCTATCACACATCCTAGCTCTGTGACCGTGGGCAAGTCTCTTAATCCTTCAAGCAACTCTCTAATATTGTTATAGAGGAATTATTGTTCTGTATCAGTGAAAGGAGTTTTCACTCTGGGAATTTACCACATCAGTGAAATCTCAGATGGTGAGAGGGACAATGAATTCAAATCCTATAACATCAATCCTGTGAGGGAAGGTAGCATAAATATTTTAATCTCAACTTTACAGATGGGGGAATTGAGTCTCAGAGAGATTAAGTGACTTGCCCCCAAAGTCACAGAGTTGGAAAGTGGCTGAGCTAGGTTTTAAAGGTCTTCTGACTTCTGGTCCACTTTCCTCCAACTCACATTCTGTCTCTCCAAAAAGAAGTTACTCAAAGTAGAGGTGCCATACTCTCATCATCCACACCATATTTTTCTCTCTTCTAGGATTTCACCTTTACAGCAAATTGCCCTCAGTTGTTCCAGAAAGCTGCTTGCTGATTTTTGTGGGGCTTGTCATGGGCGGAATCATTTATGGTTTAAATGACAAATCTCCACCTGTCATGGACAGCGACATATTCTTTCTCTACTTACTCCCCCCAATTGTCCTTGATGCAGGCTACTTTATGCCCAGTCGGCCCTTTTTTGAAAATATTGGCACTATCCTTCTGTATGCAGTTGTGGGCACTCTGTGGAATGTGCTTGGGATTGGCTTTTCCCTCTATGGCATCTGCCAGGTGGAATACTTTAGCTTGCACGATATCTCCTTGCTCCATAACCTCTGGTTTGGGACCCTGATTGCTGCAGTGGATCCTGTGGCTGTGCTCTCAGTGTTCGCAGAGATGCATGTGAATGAGAAGCTTCACATCTTGGTTTTTGGAGAGTCTCTCCTCAATGATGCTGTGATTGTTGTAAGTATTGCTGCCTGCCTGGGGAGTCTTGGCTGGTGAGCCAGGCTGCCCTCATCATGAATGGAGGCCTCTCCCTTAAAGGGAATCAGAGAATTCTGAAAACTGGATTCAGTCTGCCAGTGGCCAAGCGATGCCCTCACATAGAGCTTCTGCAGGGGCACGTTCTTTGTCCTCAGTTCACAGATAAGTAAACATAAAGTAATGACACAAGAAATACTGAATGATTTCAGAGGGGAGGAGGTATGAGAAATGAGGGCAAAGCTCGGCCTACTCTTTGGTGTCCAATGAAACTTTGGGTGTTTTGGGAAACCCGAAGTTTGAGAAGGACTGAATAGTAACTGCTGACATTTATATAGAGCTTTAAGAGTTTTCCAAAGCATTTCCTATGTGTTATATCATTTGAGCCTCACTGTGAGGAGACTGAAGCTCTTAGAGGTTTACATGTCTCACCCAGGGTAATACAGCAGATGCATAGGGGAATATTTGAACCCTGCTCTGGACTCCAAATCCAGTGTTCTGTTCACTGTGCCACACTACTTTCTGGTTGGGTTGGATCCATTTAGATGACTTGGGCCATCATTTTTGGCCTCTTCTAATGACATTTCTTCTAACCCCTTCTCTTCCAGGTACTCTATAAATTATTTCAATCTTTCAGTGAAATGCCTTCTATCACAACACTGGACATTTTGGCTGGGATGGGAAAGTTCTTTGTGGTTGGAATTGGAGGAATCTTCATTGGTCTCCTGTTTGGAATGGTAGCTGCCTTTACCACTCGCTTTACCAAGGCCACCCGTGTCATCGAACCCCTCTTTGTCTTCTTGTATAGCTACCTCTCCTACCTCAGCGCAGAAATGTTTCACCTCTCTGGGATTGTGGCGTGAGTATTACAGAGATCTTTGATGCCTCAGTGAAGCTTTGGGTTTAGGGTTTTGTGCTTGATTCTGTCCAGCAAACTCAGGAGGTGCCTCTGGTGAAGTAGAAAGAACAATCCCTCTCTCTGCCTAGCTGTGGGACCTGGCCTAAGTTCTCTCTTAGGACCTCAGTTTCTTCATTTGTATAGCGCGGATAAAACCTGTACTGTCTACTTTACATGATTGATATGAGGCTCAGGTTTGAGAATGGATTGAATAATGCTTTGTAACCATAAAGAGTTCTATAAAATTTTAAAATTAATTTTAAGCAAGCATTTATTTTCTTTCCATTTCTCTCCATTGAATTCCAGGCCATTGAACCATTAAAACCACCATCACCAATAAACTCTCTTAACATAGGCATAGTTCAGAAAAGCAACTTCCTGTGTTGACCACATCCAAAAAAATGTGTCTCCTTCTTCACCCTGAGTCCGTCAATTTCTGGCAGGAGGTGAATGGCAAGCTTTATCTTCAGTCTTCTGGCATCATGGTTTGTCATTGAATTCATTGATCAGGACCCAAGGCTTTCCAAGCTGTTTTTCTTTATAATGTTGTCATTATTCTCCTAGTTCTGCTCATTTCACTCTATGTCAGTTTCCTCTGAAACTATCCACTTTGTCATTTCAATATGAAAGTATTCCATTACATTCATCTACAATCATTTGTGTTGCCATTCCCCAATTAATGGACACTCCTTTATTTCTAGCTTTGTGCTGCTTTGAAAAGAAGGGCTCTAGAAATGTGAAATGGTAGCATATTGTGGATGAGGGAAATCCTCCTTTTCTTCCCTTCCAAGCTTTAAAGAATCTCTTGGTCATTGAGGCATCACTAGCTAGATGGTGGTCTCAAACACTGGCTCCTTGGGGAAATTTGGAGCTGGGGATGATGACATCTGGCCCTTCCCCTTCAGCCTTCCTCCAAATAGCCCTGGAAGCTGAGGAATTCAACAGCTTTGTCCAGGGCTCCCTTGTTAGCATGTGGAGGAAAACCTTTCCTACAGTATGAATCTAGAACATGTCAACTTCTGGCCCATTTATGGTAGAAGACAAATCATCCCCTAATGTATTGTTTCTTGAGTCTAGAAATGCTTATAATGAGGAGTGGCATGGGACATTTCAAGAGCCTTGACATGGATTCTTATTCAGGGAACTATTGTTTCACTACATAATTATAAACTGCATTTCTTTGACAAGACCTCTAGGGCAATCTAGCATAGTGAATAGAGGACTGGCCTGGGAATCAGTAAGACCTGGGTTGAAGGCCCACCTCTGACATATAACAGCAGTGTGACCCTGGACAGGTCCCTTAACCTCAAAGTTCTCCATGTAACTTTCTGTGACTTTAAGTTGTAGAACAGTTACTGCTCTGCACTGGTGGAATGAATTTCAATCCTGAGAATTTCCTCAGGTCTGGACCCCAAATGAACAAATAAAAGTGAGTAGCTGAGAAGATGAAGTTAATATAAATGGACAGGTATATTTTGTTTTTAAGAGGCATCATGATAAAGTTGATAGGGAGCCAGCCTTAGAGTCAGGAAGATCCGAGTTCAAGTTTTGTCTCTGACATATATTGGCTTGTATGTCTGTGGACACACCAGGTTCCCCAGGTGATTCTTTGCAACTAGAAGTTGCAGATAAGTCTTGATGATTTGTGTTTGTGGAGGGAATTTTCACACAGGGAGTTCCCTATGCCCATGAAATCATAAATCCATACCAAACCCCCCAAAACCCTTAAACTTACCCTGAGTCATGCAGTCTATTTTCTTCTATATATGGTTGGCATTAAAAATAGTAATAATAATAAATATCTACTATTAAGTATCTGCTAAATATTAACATGGTAGACTAAAGGAAATGGGCATCTTCCATTGTTTGAATTTGGATTTTGAGCTGACATCCCATTTTCTGCATGCTACTAAAATGAGGCCTTCCCTTTCCCCTTCTCCTTCCGCAGTATACTCAGATCAGGGTTTCCAAAAGCTTAAAAAGACAAAGGATGACTTACTGTTGAGTTCCAAAACACTAACGCCATTTGACTTTCTAGGTGATTCGAAGCTCTAAAGGGATTTAACTTGAAATAATAAATTCCACAGTGCGGTGGTTGGAATTAGTTTGTTTTAACTGGATGTTGGCTTGGCTAAGCTCAAGGATTCCATTCTGAGCCCGGAAAATTGTCTTCTGTCTTGGCAAGGGGATGAATTCCATGATTTAAATCGCCCCTGATGTTACCAGTCAATATTAGCTTTGTCAGAGAGGTAGAGAGAGCCAATCCGATTGCCTGTTGGTTTCCTCTGGCATTTTACATTGAGCTGATCTAGTCCAGGGGATTTTTCAAGATTTTCCATGGAGTGTCTCTTTGGAAGCCTTGTTCTTTGGAAGTCCTTGTCTAATTTTTTTCAACTTGCCTATTTGGGAACTGGTCTCCAACTCTAACCTCAGCCCAGGGGCAGCCACGCTCGGGGGACCAATGGGGCTGAGCCCATCTTTAGCTTCCTGTACCCAGTTCAGGACACTTGCCTTTCTCTGGAATTTGCTAATGCTCTTCAGGACTGCAGGACTGCTAGGACTGCAGCCCTTGAATCTTTAATTAGATAATCTTGTCTCTTTATAGCCAAAGGGAGCAGCAGGAGGAAAGATTTGTACCATCCCATTTCCCGTACATATTTCATCTGAGATTTAGATTTTTCTCAAATTCCCCAACAATTCGGGTTTCTTTCCAACTTGAGGCAAATGCTCTGAAGCTCGTTTTGTAAGAAAAACCTACTGGATTTGGCAAGTAGCAGACTGTTGGTGAGCTGGGAGAGAGCCGTTCCATTGGAGTGGGGGGACAGCAGGCAGGTTTCTGAGTATGGGGCAGGGTAGGGCAGGGCAGTCAGTGTGATTGTGAAGGTAAGGGCAGAGAAGACAGTGCTCTCAGGGTGTCCCTTCTAGAGTCCAGGATAGGGAAGACCAGAACATGTTTCTAGGGAAAGAGAAAGGGGCCAGTGGGGAAGGAGAGATGGAAGATACAATAGAGAGAAGTGGAGGAAATTAGCAGAAAGGATACCTCTGGAAAGCACTTTGAGGTGGGAGGGGAGGAAGAGATGGAGACATTTAGAGGTAGAGGCTAGAGAAGTAGCTGGAGCTCTTCCCAGATGACCTCTCTCCTCTTGGTAAAAAAGGAAGTGAGTTAGTTTGCAGAGAGTGAAGGGACAGGGCTGTACTGTGGGGCTTGAAGAGAGTGTAAACAGCGGTGAATGAGGGAATCAGGTAGAGATGAGTCAAAGCCTTCTAGACTGAATTATGATATGGCCCATCAGCTGGCTCTCCCTTTTCTCCTCTAGTCTAGGCAGCCTAGGAGGAGGGAGGAGTGGGGACAGGAGCAGAGAAAGCCACTGATAGGCTTCACCCTAGGCTGGAGGTTGTCTGTAGGATAGGTATGGTAGAGAGTGGAGGAGGGTTGATTGTGGGGTTTGGGTCGAGTCAGGGTGGGTAGACAAGCACAGCCAGCAAGGGCTAGACAGGCTGAGGAAGGAGAGATAAGTTAGCAGACTGGATGGCACCAGAGGAGTGGATCACACAGTTTAAGAACTAGGAAGGATTCAAGTGATCATGTGGTCTGCTAGGTCTTTGCAGTAGTGCCCCCAACATGTGGCCAGCTAGTTCTAGCTTAAAGCCAGGGGTGGAGAACCTGTGACCTTGAGACCACATGTGGCCCTCTAGGTCCTCAAGTTTGACCCTTTGAATCCAAGTTTTACAGAACAAATCCTTTGGATTTGGTCAAAGGGTGGCACTTGAGGACCTAGCGGGGCCAATGTGACCCCGAGGCCACAGGTTCCCCATCCCTGATAAAGCCTTCCAATGATAAGGGAAACCCACTTCCCCCAGGCAGCCCATTCCTCTTTGGGACATCTCTCCTCAATAAGGAGTTTACTCTGACATCAGGCTGAGACCTGCCTCTCTGTATACCAAGTCTAGGCCATCTTCCCCAGTGCTGTCCCTTAAAAGAATCGGCTTCTATAAGAATGATACCTATCAGCCTTCCTGTTCTAGGGACTTCCTCCACTAGGAGCACTGGGACCTGGATGTGGAACCACGTGGTTTTAGCCTTCCAGGGCAGAGAGCATCCATCCTTTTTTAAAAATTTAAACAAATGCTTTATTAACTTCTGTTTTACATCATTCATTTCTGCCAGATTTTGAGTTTCAATCATTTTCCCCCCCTGTTTTTCCCCTACCCACCCTCCCAGAATAGCAGTCCCGCAAGATATCACTTCCTCCAATCTGCTCTCTCCCATATCTTCTCCCATACCCCCTTCGACTTTTCCATTAGGGCAAGGTGAATCTTTGTGTCCCAATGCCTGCACATCTTATCTCCCAATTACAAGGAAAAGTATTAATAATAGTATTTATATATATTTGAAACATTTAATGTTAAGACCTCGAATTTCAGATCCATTTCCTTCCTCCCTTGTCACCCATTCCCTCTGGGGAGATAAGTAATTCAGTATATGTTGTACATGTCTAGCTATGCAAAACATTATCATAGTAGATATATTGTATAAGGCTACTTATAATTCCCTCCCACTCATCCTACCCCCACCTGGTCCATTCCCTACTTGATCCTGTCCCTCTTCTATAGTGGGTATTTCCAACCTCCCCTCCCCCCAAGGATGCCCTCCCATCCATCATCCCTCCTCTCATCCCCCTTCTCCCTATTCTGCTGTAGGTTGAGATATCCCATTTAGTATGTATATCATTCTCTCCCTGAACCAAATTCAATGAGAATGTGGTTTTGTCTTTTTGCCTTCCTATTCTTCCCCTCCCTTGCAACCACTTCCCCTTGCTTCTTCTACATGAGATAGTTTACCCTACCCTGTCTCTCCCCATCTCCTCTTGCCACTTTCCTCTCTCACCTCATAATTTCACCCCTTGAGTATCCTCCCTTCCCAACAAATTCAACCTATGCCCTCTATCCATATATAACTGTAACCATATACACACACATTCACATATGTATTCATATGACCATACACCCTTCTTCCATTATTTTCATGCTGGGAAAGGTTTCATCAGTCACAGTTACTGTTTTTCCATATAGGAATGTAAATAGTTCAACTTTGATAAGTTCCTTTTGATTTCTTTTCCCTGATTACCTTCTCAGGCATCTCTTCCTTCTTGTGTCTGGATGTCAAATTTTCTATTCAATTCTGGTTTTTTCCTCAAGAATGCTTGAAAGTCCTCTATTCCACTGAATGACCATATTTTCCCCTGAAACAAAATACTCAGTTTTGCTGGGTAGGTGACCCTTGGGTTCATTCCCAGCTCTTTTGCCCTCTGGAATATCATATTCCATGCCCTTCAATCCCTCAGTGCAGAAGCTGCCAGGTCCTGGGCTATTCTGATTGTGTTTCCACAATATTGAAATTGTTTCTTCCTGGCTGCTTAGAGTATTTTCTCCTTGATCTGGGGATTCTGGAACCTGGCTATAATATTCCTGGGAGTTTTCTTTTTGGGATCTTTTTCAGGAGGTGATCTGTGGATTCTTTCAACCTCTATTTTGCCCTCTGGATCTAAAACATCAGGGTAGTTTTCCTTGAGAATTTCTTGAAGGGTGATTTCTAGGTTCTTTCCTTGATCATGGCTTTCAGGTAGTCCAATAATTTTTAAATTGTCTCTCCTGGATTGATTTTCCAGGTCAGTGGTTTTTCCCATGAGATATTTCACATTGCCTTCTAATCTTTCATTTGTTTGGATCTGCTTAACAGCATCTTGATTTCTCATAAAGTCATTAGCTTCCATTTGCTCCAGTCTAACTCTGAAAGAATGAATCTCCTCAGTGAGCTTTTGAGATTCTTTTTCCATCTGGCAAATTCGAATTTTTAAGGCATTCTTCTCCTCATTGCCCTTTTGGGCCTCCTTTGCCATTTTAGTTAGTCTATTTTTTAAGGTGTTGTTTTCCTCAGTCAGGCTGTTGACCCTCATTTCATACTTTTCCTGCATTCCTCTCATTTCTCTTCCCAATTTTTCCTCCACTTCTCTTATTTGATTTTTAAAGTCCTTCTTAAGGTCCTCTATGGCCTGCAACCTGCTCATGTTTTCCCCTGGGGCTTTTGGAGCAGGACTCCCTCTTTGCCCCCAGAGTAGGAGTCTAGGGTTGCATTTTTCTGTTTAATTTGTTTCCTTTGCCTTGGCATGTTGCCACTTAATTACTTGACTTTTGGGCTTGTGGCCACACTATGACTTTGCCGCCAGATAGGGGAATTTTCGTCCCGAACGTGTCGGGGGGCAACTTCTGTTTCTGGCAAGCTGGAAACCCACCCACGACCTCCACCCCAGATCACAATCCAGATCCAGGGAGGTTAAAGCAAGAGCGATTACCCCCCAAGACTGATTGCTGTATCTCCCTACAGTTCGCAGGCCAGGAGCTGGAGCTGCCACTGAAAACTACAAAATGGCGTGTCTTCTTAGTGGCTTCTAGCCCCCAGGGAGGAAGCCAACGCATTCCCCAAATACTGGTCCCAAAGTCCATAGGGCACTAACCTCTCACTTTGTCCTAGTCATGTCTATGTTGATAATTCTGGAATCGCCACGGCTGCTGGAGTTCTGGGGTCCCTCCAGCCAGCTGCTGGCCCTGCCGCCCTGGGGCTAAAACCGCGACTCCGGCAGACCTGGGCTCGGCTCCCTGCGCTCTGCGCGTTGCGTGCTGCCGGCTCCCAGACCGCTATGCTGGTCCTTCCTGCGGGGCTGCTGGGCTGTCGTCAGCGGGAGGTTAGCTTCTCTGTGTTGTTCTATGGGTGCTGGGGCTCCAGAAGTTGTTCAGAGTCCCCTTTTACATAGTTTGGAGGTAATCTGGGGGCAAAGTGGCTTGGATGAGCTGTTTCTATTCCGCCATCTTGGCTCCGCCCCCATCCATCCTTTTTTTTTACCTCTATTTTGAGTTCCAAATTTTTTCTTCCTCCCTCCCCTCTCCCCCCAAGATGGTCTGATACAGGGTTTATATATATATGTACAATCATATTAAATATATTTCCGCATTAGTCATATTGTGAAAGAAGCATCAGAACAAAAGGGAACAACTATGAGAAAGAAAAAACAAACAGAAGTGAAAATAGTTGGCTTTGATCTGCATTCAGACTCCATAGTTCTTTTTTCTAGAGAAAGCATCCAGTCTTGATGATAGTTGCCTTTAGTATTAGTGGGGTTCAGGCTCTAGAGAGCAGTCTGTGTTCTTTCTTTTCCTATGAAGCATTGTTTTTGAAATTAAGATGCTGTGTGATCTTGGGGAAGTCACTTCAGAACCCCAGTTCTCATCCTGGGGCCCAGCTTCCTCATCTGTGAAATGACAGGGCTAGAGGCTATGGCCTCTGAGGTCCTTTCCAATGCCACTACACCATGTGTTTCTCTTTGCTGGCCCTTTGATGCCTTTCCTTCCATGTGGTCTCCCTCTGGTGTTTATTTTTTTACATGGTGACTCAGAGTCTTCAGGCAGCATAAGAGCTTCAGTACATCTTAGTGAGGTGCCTGTGGCCATGAGATGTTAAGGGCCTCACTAGGGTCATGCAGCCAGACCTTAGTGGCTAATTTCATGAGTTGCCATGGCCAAACAAAATTTGTCCTCTCCTGGCCAGGCTTCTGGTGCTGAGGGTTTGTGCCCTGTGCTAAGTTAATGCTTGAACACCAGGTGCCCCCTCATACCTCTGTTTCCCTGAGTGTCCCACACATCACTGCTATGAGTTAAAAGCCCTCAGACATTTTTGGTCTATTTTTATGGCATCTTACTCTCTCTCTTTTAATATCTAAGGCTAGATTTCAGTCTAGAAAAGTATGAATTAAAAAAAAAAGTATCCTACTTTCCTATCTTAGGAAAGTTATTACCTAGTTAGATCTAAAAGAGACTTTTGAACTCATCTGATCTGATGTCTGGTTTTCCAGCTGAGGAGGCTGGGACCTGGAGTGCCTTTGTTGAGGTAGTCAGTCATGTATGCCGTAAGCCTCAGAGCTGGAATCGGCCTCAGACCTTCAGCCCCAGCAGCAGCATTCTTTCCCCTGCACTATGTATTCATTCCTTTTGAGCTCAGCAGGCACAAATTTATCTTCCCAAAGTTTGTAGCCAGGCCGCCTGTCATTCTCAGAGCCATTTCAGTATATTGGCTCAATTTTTGCATTCCCCCTATTAGGGTAGGTTTAAGAGTGACATCTGTTAATTAACTCTGCTTGGGTCTGATAGTTCTTGATCTGACTTTTGAGGCTCTTGGAAAATAGCAGCCATTGTAATTAAATGTCAGGCTAATGTCACATATTGGCAGAGGAGGCAGGAGAACAACTTGTTTTGTCTTGTGTTACTCTCAGTACAGAGAGAGAAGGGTGCTGCTGTCTTGTTTTCCAGGTGCAAGTGGATGCTGCCCCCATCCTTTGGCAGTAATGTTCTTGAGTGCCACCAGACCATTTTGAACCCAAGACTACAAGTTGCAGGCAAGATATTGACCTATGTTGGTGGAAGGAATTTCCATAGCAGTAATTCTCCTACACTGATGAAATCACAGGCTGGACAAAAAAATGTGATTGAGAATTCTGCATAATGTTGAGAAGCCTTCATGTCATGTCATTTGGCTGATGGCTGAGGAGCAAACTTATTGGTGTAATGCTGAAATGAATTGCCCTTTATAACACGATTTCACTGAATGTCTCATCCTGTAATCAGTTGTTTTTTTTTTTTTTGCTTTTTGGAGGGGGCAAAGTAGGGCAGTTGGGGTTAAGTGACTTGCCCAAGGTCACATGGCTGGTAAGTGTTAAGTGTCTGAGGCTGGGTTTGAACTCAGGTCCTCCTGACTCCAGGACTGGTGTTCTATTCACTGTGCCACCTAGCTGCCCCAAGTTGTTTTTTAATATAAACTTATTTATTACAAAAACAGACAAGGATTTGCCTCTGAATCCAGTAGCAGAGAATGAACTGATTACATCAGTAGGGAAGTCAGTGCCTTACAGGTGAGACTGGAGCTGCTTCTAGTCTATTTCTTTTTCTTTTCTCTTTTTTTGGAGGGGGGAGGATAAGGCAGTTTGGGTTAAGTGACTTGTCCAAGGTCACATGGCTAATTTTTAATTTGTGTGGTGTGTTTTTTTTTCCTTTTTGGAGGACATTTGGGGTTAAGTCACTTGTCCGAGATCACAAGCTAGTAAGTGTTAAGTGTATGAGGCTAGATTTGAACTCAGGTCCTCCTGACTCCAGGGCTGGTGCTCTGCTCACTATACCACCTAGCCACCTAGCCTTCTAGTCTATTTCTGTTGGTCCCTTCCTCCTTTGCCCAGCCCAGCCATGTTCTCTGCTTTCTCATGACTGCAGGCCCCACTGGCCTAATGGCCACTGCTAGACATGGCACCAGTGAGAGGGTGTGCAAAGTCTTCCTGCTTCTAGCTTTCTATGTAAGAAAAAGATTGAACTGTCCCCTCTCTATTTTAGATGAAAGCTCAAAGACCTTTTGCTATCTATAGCCCTTTAAGAATTATAGACCCTTTGACAGCTAACTATTGGACAAGGGGGAGTGTCCCTCAGAGGTTTTCCCTCCCAGAGAGAGAGCCCATCTGTTCTTAGGAGAGCCTTACTGGTAAAAGGTACTTCCTCTCTGAAAGGATATTGCTTCTTCCAGGGGCCAAACTTTTCAGGATACAGCACAGCCACTACTAGCTAGTTCCAGAAGGCAGAAATATATATTTATCCCTTGGCTTCATGCTCCTCAGGGAGAGGTTGGGGGGTGGGGTCTGTCAGAAACCCTATCCTGACATAAAAAAATTACTTAATTTCTCTAATTATGAGAATCCTGTGTCCCCAAAGACATTTTAGTAGGGCTATGCCAAAGAAACAGAACTCTGTGGGTCTGACCCACTTAAGTCATTTTGTGGGGGACCAAGATGCTTTGTGTCTGTCATCCAAGCATAAAATCCAAGGCCAGAGGGCAAGGTCATCTCCTCCTCAAGCTTAGCCACATCTCTATCTTTGGCATGTACATATGGCCAACTGTTAGCTGTACTGCAGAAGTTAAGGGAATAGAGAATTTCAGAAAGAAAGGGATGGTCTACACTGGCTGATGCTTTGGAAAGATCAAGGAAGGTGAGGACTGAGAAAACTCCTTTGGATGTGGTAAATAGACTTTGCAGAGCTGTGGCTTTTTTCACGATTCAGCTTATTTTAAAATTGAGATCCTTTTTTGAGGGGCAGGACATTGCCTTCAGTGTTAATTCTGTGACCTTTGTGGTGTATTACGGCATCTTTCTTTGTGTTGGGAGTGTTTGAGTGTGTCACTGAATATGCTGATTAGACCTTGGACCTAGGATTTTGAGGTTTCTAGTTCCAGTTCTGAGTTCTGCAGTGAGCTGGGGGAGAGCTAGCTCATCAACTTAGAGTGTCATGGCAGTTTTCCTTGAGTTGTGGAGAGGACACTGGAAACTTGCAGTCAGGAAGAACAGGATTGAAACCCCATCTGGTCACTTCCTAGCTGTGTGACCCTCGGCAAGTCACCCAACATCTCTTCTCCTTAGTTTCCTGATCTGTAAAATGAGAAGCTTGGGTTAAGTGGCCTTGAAGATTGCTTCTAACTCTAAGTCTGTGCTCTGTTGGTCTCATGATCCAGCCCCAGTGTGTGTGACCACTGCAGGGTTAACTGGTGGGAAAAGGTCATCAAGGGACTGTTTGTTTCCATTGGGGACTGAGTAATACAATGACTAGCCCCCACCCCCCAGAGTCCCAGTTTTGGAAAGCACTCCTTTGTGTTTCCATTTTAAAGGAACCTGCTTTCTATCCTGTAGACATGGCCTACTCTTCTTACACTTTAAGCTGGCAGCATTCCCTTGTCTATCTTTAGTTTTGAGATAGGAAGTGTCTGTTCAGTTTCAAATCTAATTAGACTCCCTAAATTCTAAATTTATCAGAAACGAGCAATCACTCTAGACCTTTCTTATCTTTGTATCTCCCTCGTGCCTAGCACAACACCTGGTATATGATTAGGGCTTAGCAAATGTCTACGGAATTCAGTTGAATTGGAGGAGAGGAGTCAAAAGCATTGCTTATAATATCATAAGAGCAGGACAGCATTCCTTTGCAATATCACTGCCTTATTTCTTTTCCAAATGTCAGACCTCTGGGTCTTTGGAGACAGCTGTCTGCCTTGGCCCTGATATGTGAGTGAATTATGGGGGGGTGACCAGGCGGGCACTGCTCACCAACTTTATTGGCTCCCAGAAAGTGCTGTGGTAGGGGAGAGGCTCCTGCAGTGATGACTGCCCTGCTGTGATTTGGTCTTTGTCAAAAGTTCCCATGGCTTAGACAGGCCCTAAACTTAAAGAACAGTTACGTGTACAAAGAAAACATAGATTACCTTGTCAGGGTCTTTATTTAGCATGCCCCGTGCCCTGGAGGGGAGCTTGGTGGAGATTTGTGGAATGAAAGCATGAGAGGAGGGCATCATGGTCTTATTGGTACAGATGTTTCATTTGTGGAATTCAAGATGATGGATGAGCCAAGATCAGAGTGAGGCCACTGTTTTCTGAAGCTGTGGCTTTGGGGGGGCTATTACTTAGTCCCCAAAGACTTTCCCACTAGCAGTCCTGCAGAAAATGTATCCATGGTGTGGGAAGAAGAGGGAGTTAGTGATCTCTGAAGTCCTTCTGGCTCTGAAATAGCCTCACTTTGATGGCATTCTGTGTGCAGCATTAGAAGGGAAAGGTACGCTGAGTTTGCCATGATTCACTAATGACTCAGTTGCAAACTTGACCTTCTAGGTTAGACTCTAATCATTAATATACTCCCATCCTCATACTATAATCAATACTTGAACCTTTAAAGAAAGTACAAGGTCAGGTCTTAAATACCATTAGCCACCTTGTTGACCTTATCAGGAGTTACACACAGAGGAAATTGAAAAAAACAATGCAAACAGGGCATTTCTCTCAAAAAGGAGAGAAGAAAGAAGGCCTTAGACGTCAGAGATGCTTTGTATGGCCTTATCCTCCAGCACCTCAGTGCCCTCCACTGGTGCCGACTGTGGCCCACCATCCACTTCTCATCCTGGCTGACTCTCGTCCATGCACTTCTATAGCTCCTTCATGGAAGAGTCAGCTGATAGCTTGGAGGACTTTATAAATGTTACATACTTAGGCCATTGCTGTGTTAAACCTCCCTAATGTCCTATTACTACCTCCACCTCCTTCTGTAACCCTTCATTTCTTCTTCACTTACGTTCCTTTTGCCAGTTCTTGAGTAGAGGTTAGCATTGGATATAAGCTGCTTACTTGTCCCTATAATGCTCCTTTCCATTGCCCTTTGATTTATTTCTTTATTTTCACTTTTTATTTTATTATTCTTATGTGACATTGTTAGTGTGGGAATTGACAAAGCCCTGTACCTTCTATAAATAGTCAATCAGAATATATACCAGAGATACAGTAGAGATCAAAGGGACCTTGGAAATTAGTCTCTCTCCTAAATGAGACTGTTTACACTTCAAGGCCATCAAGCCAAACCCCTTACAGATTAAGAACCTGAAGCCCAGGAAAATGAAGGTAGTTGCCCAGTGTTGCAAAGAGGGTAAGTGGCAGAGCCAGAATTCAAATTTAGGTCCTTGGATTCCAGATCAGGCATTCTACTAGAAAGAAATTAGGGAATCTTGAGAGCTAATCTGTTAGGCTAACCACATATGTCCTTATTCGTTAAAGAACCAATTATTCAAGAGGAATCAAAGGGCAAAAGTTTAAATGAGCACTTTGCACTTTGAAATTGACCTTGGATGTGGTGTACCAAGAGACAAAAGGGTGTGGCAGGAAGAAATGTCTGCTTTTCCATAGAAATGGGGACACATTAGAGGTTCATAGACATTCATTAATCATTTAATTTCTGTGTTGCTACTTTCATCCATCCTTCTCCTCCCCACATCTTGGTATGTCCTTAGGGGCCAAGCAAAGGTATTACAAGATATAATTGCTTTTATTTGGCTGCTGGGACACAAAGAAATTTTTACTTAATTACAAATATCAAAATTCTAATATTTGAATTTATGGCTTTGGAGCACATGACTATTAGAATTCTGAATTCTTTTTCAGTATTTTGCTTCCTTTAAAAAAGTTTTATTGTTTTTTTATCACTGTAACTTCCCAGTTATTTCTCCCTTGTTGTGTGTACAAAGAAGAAACAGTTAAGAAAAAAATGACCACATTGACCATGACTACTAACAGTGCATGCCTCATTCTTCACCTTTAGTCCACCATCTCTTTACCAAGAGAATAGAAGTGGGTTTCATTATTAGTCCCTCTGGAGTGAGTCAAGATTATTCATTACATTGATCTGAGTTATGATATCTTTTTAAAATAGTACTTTATTTTTCTGATTGCATGTAAAGACAACTTTTATCATCCATTTAAAATTTTTTAGTTCCAAATTTTGGAACTACCTCCCTTACCTCTCTCCTCCCTAAGGTGGTAAGCAGTTTAATATAGGTTATATATGTACAATCATGTAAAACATATTTCCATATTAGTCACAGTTGTGAAAGAAGAAACTAACCAAAAGAAAAAACACAAAAAATAAAGACAGTGAAAATAGTATGCTTCAATCTGCATTCAGACTATATCAGTTCTTTCTCTGGATGTGGATAGCATTTTTCCTCATGAGACCTTTGGAATTGTCTTGAATCATTGTATTTCTAGGAATAGATAAGTCATTCATAGTTGATCATCATACAGTGTTGTTATTATTGTGTACTGTGTTCTCTTGCTTCTGGTCACTTCACTTTGTATCAGTTTGTGTAAGTCTTTCCAGGTTTTTCTGAAATCATCCTGCTTGTCATTTCTTACAGCACAGTGGCTTTCCATAACCATCATATGGCACAATTTGTTTAGCTACTGCCCAATTGATAGACATCCCCTCAATGTGAAATTCTTTGCCCTCACAAAAGAGCTGATATAAATACATACAGGTAGGTCCTTTTCCTTTTTACCTCTTTGGGATACAGACCTAGTAGTGTTGCTCTTTGGACATAGTTCCAAATTGCTCTCCAGAATGGTTAGATCAGTTCACAGCTCCACTAACAGTGCATTAGTGTCCCATGAGTTCTGATGTCTTTAAGCATTGTTTTCATTTACATTATTTTATTCATTATGTGTATTGTTCTCTTGGTTCTACTTACTTTATTATGCAGTTCATGTATGTCTTTCCAAAATTTTTGAGTCCTTGGAATTTGTTTTTTCTTGTGGCACAATAATATTTCTTTTAAATATGTTTTTATGTATTTTGTTAAATATTTCCCAATTTCAGGTAAAATGATTTTTTAGTTAATTTATTTATTTTTAGTTTTCAACATTCACTTCCATAAGTTTTAAATTTTCTCCCCCTCTCTCCTCAAGATGGCATGCAATCTGAAATAGGCTCTACATATACATTCCTATTAAGCATATTTTCACATTAGTCATGTTATATAGAAGAATTAGAATGAATGGGAGGAACCATGAGAAAGAAAAAAACAAAACAAAACAAGAAAAGAAAATAAGTCTGCTTTGCTCTGCATTCAGACTCCATAATTAATTCTTTGGATACATATTGGCATTTTCCATCTTGAATGCTTTGGAATTATTTTAGGTCCTTGCATTGCTGAGAAGGGCTAAGTCTATCAAAGTCGGTCCTTGCACTTTGTAGCTGTTACTGTGAACAATGTTCTCATGATTCTTCTCACTTCACTCAACATCAGTTCATTTAAGTCTTTCCAAGGTTTTCTGAAGTCCGCCTGTTCATCATTTCTTATAGAACAATAGTATTTCATTACATTCATATACCACAACTTGTTCAACCATTCCCCAATTGATGGGCATCCCCTCAATTTCCAATTCTTGGCCATCACAAAAAGAGGTGCAATAAATATTTTTGTACATGTGGGTCCTTTTCCCATTTGTATGATCTCTTTGGGATATAGCCCTAGAAGTGGTATTGCTGGGTCAAAGGATATGTACTTTTTTTTATAGCCTTTTGGGCATAGTTCCAAATTACTCTCCAGAATGGTTGGATCAATTCACAACTCCACCAACAGTGCATTAGCATTCCAATTTTTCCACATCCTCTCTAGCATTTATCATTTTCCCGTCTTGTAATGTTAGCCAATCTGAGAGGTGTGCTGTGGTACCTCATAGTTGTTTTGATTTGCATCTCTCTAATCAGTAGTTTAGAACTGATTTAGAACATTTTTTATATGACTATAGATAGCTTTAATTTCTTCCTCTGAAAACTGCCTGTTCATATCCTTTGACCATTTATCAATAGGTGAATGGCTTGTAGTCTTGTAAATTTGACTCAGTTCTCTATATGTTTTAGAAGTGAGGCCTTTATCAGAGACATTAGTTGTAAAAATTCTTGCCCAGTTTTCTGCTTCCCTCCTAATCTTGGTTGCATTGGCTTTGTGCAAAACCTTTTCAATTTAATGTAATCAAAATTATCCATTTTAAATTTTATAATGTTACCTTTCTGTTTTTGGTCACAAATTCCTCCATTCTCCATAAATCTGACAGATAAACTATTCCTTGCTCTCCTGATTTGTTTATATTATCAACCTTTATATCTAAATCTTGTACCCATTCGGACTTTATTTTGGTATAAGGTGTCAGACATTGGTCTGTGCCCAGTTTCTGCCATACCGTTTCCCAGTTTTCCCAGCAGTTTTTGTCAAATAGTGAGTTCTTATCCCACAAGCTGTGGCCTTTGGGTTTATCAAACAGTAGATTATTATAATCATTGACTACTGTGTCTTGTGTACCTAACCTATTCCACTGATCTACCCCTCTATTTCTTAGTCAATGCCAAGTAGTTTTGATGATTGCTGCTTTATAATACACTTTAGGTCAAATAATTTTTAGCAGGCAAATGGGGGCCTGAAGAGTCAGATCTGACTGCAACAACTGGACAATAGCATGGCTCTTTCAGGTTGACAAAGCATTTTATATATGTAATGAGAACTCTCTGGTCCACTCTTCTAGAGTCAGGCTGCTACATTCTCCCCTCAGGATTCTAGGGGGCTTCTCTTCTCTAGTGTCATTGGCTTGAGCCCCCACTAGTTGTGTTAGATGCATTATATAATTTGATCCTCACAGTGATCTGGTAAGAGAGGCATTAGAGGTCTTATTGTTCGCATTTTATAGATGTAAGGATGTTGAAGTTCAGAGAGGCAATGGGTATTGCCCAGTGTCACACATGGCTAGCAAGTATTAGAGATAGTTCTGGTACCCTGGTCTTCTTTATTCCACCCCTGTGTTCTATTCACCATACCATGCTGTTTCATGATGAGCTCTTTTTTGATCTTCATTTTCTCTACAAGTTTAGGTTAGGAAAGCACAAGTATTTTACAGATGGAGTTTGTGGATTCCAGGTCAGCAAAAAATTAGAAGAGTCCAGATCAGTGTAAAGACAAACATTTCATACTCTCCTCATCCCTTCTTCAAACTTGCATAGTGATAGAGCTACATGTAAATAACTTGATAAAGTGGGAACTGAACTGCTAAGAGCCTATAAACAGATCCATCTCTTCTTGTAAAGGTTCTAGAGTAATGTAGGGGGATTTATTGGGCTTTGGGTTACTTTTGGGTGATAACACAGGGACGATATGTGTGGGAGTTTGTGGGCCTTTGACTCCCTTATGGAAATGGAGAAGAATCTTGGCTTTTTCTCAAGAAGAAAGCACTTTTTCCTTGACTCACATACACAACTAGAAACATGAACTCCCAGGTCAGGAAGGCCATCCACTCCCTTCAGGTGACTGTCATCAAATGGTCTCGGAGAGGTACTCTTTAATGTTTATAAAATGCCTCAGATCCTCCAAATCCCTCTGTCACCCATGAGTGCTTCAACTGCTTCCCCAATCACAGTTTGTTTTGGGGGTCTGACAGGGGGGAAGGTCTAAAAGCTAAGGTCATTTCAAGAAAGGAAAACAAGCCAACACTGTTCTGTTCTTTGCAAAATACTCGTGCTGTTGGGATCGTAAGGACAGATGAAGGCTGGTAAATTTATAACTGTTACAGAACATTAAATCCCATAACATAATAAAATGCAATTACATTTCAAAGGCAAAGGAGAGAATGGCTGCAAGATCACTGAAACAGGCCATGATTTTTTTTCTTCAATAGAATAAGACAAAAGTGCTACATTCTCTGCAATCCTGCATGTACTCTTTTGCTCTCTGAAAATAAAATTCTTTTGTTTCTGTTAAATGAAATTATTGTCATTTCAATTCGTTATTAATTCAGCAAAAAACTTTCATTAATTAAGTGCTGCTATGTGCAAAGTGCTGTGCTGGGTACCAGGGATGAAAAGGTGAAAAAACTTAATCCTTATCTTCAAGGATCTCCTGGGGTGGGGTTGGAGCAGAATACACATGTACACACACATGCACATGTCTTCACATATATGTGCTCACATACTTGTATACACATGGGTATACACACATGCTCACCCAGTACACATACACCACCTCCACCACACACAAACACCGTTAACACACATCATACATATATACACCACACATGCACAACACAGCAAACATGTACACACTAGACATAATGATACCAAACAGACATACACTACACAAACATACACTCTACAATACATACACACATATACGTGTTACATACACAAACACCACACATATACACATACCACTTGTATACACACATACTCCACAATAAGCACCACATACATATACATATAGTAGTCATACACACTGCACACAAATACCATGTGTGCACACAAAAACATGCACACACACCTGGAAACATAAGTATGATGACAGATATAGTATGGTAAAGAGAAAGGAGTGATCCCAGCAAAAAACTTTAGGAGAATCTGAGAATGACAGAGAGCTTTTGGTCAGGGGAGGGGGGAATGAACACTCCAGGAAGAAGGTAACATGTGAGTCCGTCTGTGAAGGAAGAAAAGAGTTTTGACAGTCCAATATGATAAAGGCGTGTATTGGGAACATGGGGAGGTCTCTGCACAAATGGCCAGAGGGGGGCCACTGTGGCTATAGCAGAGAGGCAGTAAAGGGTAGTCATGGGAAATAAGTCTGGGAAGGCAGGTTGGGGTTCAACCATGGACAGCCTTCCATGCTGGACTGAGGAGTCTGCACTTTATCTAAGAAGCAACAGGAAATTATTACAAGCTTTTTAGGTGGAAGAATGACTTGGTTAGATCTATACTTTAGGAAGATTTTTTTTGGAAGCTGTATAAAGGGTAAACTGAAGAGAAGATAAACTTAAAACAAGGAGACACAGACATCAATTAAAATGAAAATGATCCTAACATGAATGAACTTGTTTTTCTATCCTGATGGAGAATCACTTTAACTTTTTTTGCCTGGGCTTTATGATTTCATTATTGTGGGTTACCCATTGCCCTGTGTAGAAACTCCATCTATCCATTATGCCCTGCTACCTTTTTATCATATAAAGGGGAAATAGGAATATCTGAATTCTGTTTTTTTACCTCTGTAATATTTTTAACCTTTTAAAAACCATTTTTAATCAGCCTACCCTTTTTGAAAAAATAAATTTTATACATTATTTTGGGTTTTTTTCCCACCATCCCCCTTCCTTCCTCTTTCCCAGAGAGCCATCCCATGTAACAATTTTTTTGATTTTTGGAGGGCAATTGGGGTTAAGTAACTTGCCCAAGGTCACATGGCTAGGTTTTTGTTTGTGTGTGTTAAGTGTCTGAGGCCAGATCCGAACTCAGGTCCTTCTGATTCCAGGGCCGACACTCTACTCACTGGGCCACCTAGCCGCCCCCATGTAACAATTTTTAAAAAGAAAAATAAAAAAAGAATAAGAAGAGAAAAAAATTAGTAAAACTGATCAGTACATTGAAAAAAGTCTGAAAATGTGTGCAGTTTTCTATCCCCTGGGCCTCTCACTTCTGTAAAGAAGGTAGAATGGGGATGTCATCTCATATCCCTTCTTTGGGACAATATTTATTCTTTGTAATTTTGCAGCATTCACATTTGATTGTTTCAGGACTGTTCTTTGTATTTACATTGTTGTAGACATGTATATTGTTTTCTTGGCTATACTTCAGTCTATATCTGTAGAACCAAGCACTAGCAGCTTTCCAGAAGAATGCTGCTGTGAACAGCCTTCAAGGTTCTGATTACACAGTATAGTGAACACTCTATTCAATAAGAAAAGAGAGCAAAACATTCACAGAAAATCAAGGTATAGCGTTCGCAATATTACAACTTATCACAGAAAATCAAAATACAGCATTCACAGTGACTTATCACTCAAATGGCCACATAGTTTTTACCAAAGTGGTCACAATACTTTTCAACAAAGTACAATCATTTAGTAACTCAATCATTTGATCATCCTTAAGCTTGCCTTCTTAAGGGTCACAAAATACAATAGACAAAGTTCTCCACTCATGGGGCACACCAAGTTACAAATCAGTCACTACTCAGTAACCTCTTAAGGGATTATATACACAGGCCATCCACCCCTTGGTCCCAAGTAAATCACAGTCTCCTCAGTCAGTACACAATATCCAAGTAAAGTCTTCTTTCAGCTTGACTCAAGGCTGGCTCTCAGTTTCCATGGTTCTTCCATGGTCCCAGCTCCAATTGTCAACCTGGGCTCAATGGCAGGCAGCTCCCAGTTCCTTGTCCAGCTCCTTGTCCAGTTCTTCATCCAGTTTCTGTTCCATATTGAAGTTCACGATGTCCAGTCCACCTCAGGTCCTTCACAGTTCCTGTTTCTGGGAAGACAAAGCTTGACAGAGCCACAATAATATTCATACATATTGCTGGCACCATCATTAATTCACTATCTGCCTCTGAAATCAACTCAGACCCATCAATATGGTCTGAGAACTCAACACAAATCATCAACATAGAAATCAACACTGACCCACACACAAGGTCCAAGAGGTCAGCAAAACTCATCAGTAAAGTCACAGGACCTCCAAAACCCTCCTCCAGGACTTCTGTAAACATACAATTAGAAATTCCTCTTTCAGGGCTTCTGTACAAAGTATAATAAACAAACATCAACACAGACAGAGCAGACAAACAGAGTGCCAGGATACCACATTTTCTCTTTCTTGACTCTGTCACCACAAAAGTCTTCTTTTCAGCTCCTGCCATCTCTAGCCCTGGGACTCTCCTTATATAGTCATTAGCTCCTCCCCAGGAGTTCACAAGTTCTAGGGTTCACAAGTCGTGGACTTCACAGGTTCTGTTTCTTACCAGACTGAAACAAGGTATTAATTCAATAGCTGAAACAAGGTGTGAACTACTTCTGTGCTTGCCGTTACAGTATCAGATTATGTAAATTTTTCCATGCTTCTCTGTAGTCATCATTTCCCATAGCATAGTAATATTCCATTAATTTCATGTAACACATTTTGTTTAGCCATTTCCCAATTGATGGACATCTACTTTGTTTCCAGTTCTTTGCTGCCACAAAAAGTGCTGCTATAAATATTTTGGTGTATATGGGAATTTTCTTTTCACTGGTCTTTTGGGCATATAAGCCTAGTAGAATCTCTACTAAGGATAGCCATTTAGTTACTTTTTTGTATAATTCCAAATTGCTTTCCAAAATAATTGTATTTATTCACAGCTTTACCAACAACGTACCAGCGTGCCTGTCTTCCCACAACCCCTCTAACTTTGACTATGTCCATATTTTGTCATCTTTGGCAATTAGAAACCTTGGGGTTGTTTTGATTTGCATTTTTCTTATTGTTAGTAATTGGAGCATTGTTTCATGATTGTTAATGATTTTCAGTTTTTTTGAGAATGGTTACCACTTATATATTGGGTTTTTTTTTTGTTTTATATAGGATATTCTGAAAATCTTAATGCAGTTTTAGGCTATTAATTCTTAAAACTTCACTAAGACTTTTGGGATATGGTTTTAGGCTATTAATTCTTAAAACTTCACTAAGACTTTTGGGATATGTTGTATTTTTCTGGTAGTTTTCCATATATTTTAGATTCCAAACACTTATATGAGAAATTTGATACTTTTCCCCCCTTACATTTGACTGCTTCCATTCTTATTCTAGATGTATTAATTTTGTTTGGGTAGAAATTTTTCAGTTTCATGTAATCAAAATTAGCTAATTTATTTTTGTAATTGACTTTCTCCATTGTTTGGGTAAGAATATATCCACATCTGAGAAAGGTATGTAATCTGCATTTCTAATTTTTTTATGGTCATATATCCATTTTGAAATTATTGTGGAATATGGTACAAGATGTTGGGCTAAACCTCAATTTCTGTCAGACCACTTCCCCATTTTTCCAGCAGATTAAAAAAAATCAACATGTAATTTTCAAAGCTATCTTGCTTGTCTATGTTTCTTTTAGGCCTTCTTTTCATTCTCTTCTCTGCATTAAAAAAATCGCTTCAGTGACCTTTTATTAAGCCTTGTCTTCCCCATTAGACTGTAAGCTTTTGAGGGCAGGGATCCTGCCTTATACATCTTTGCTACCACCTTTTTTCTCTCATCCCCATAGGGTCTCAATAATTGTTTGTAGACTGGATGATGGTTTAATTTATTTTACTATGTAGAGTCGTCTTTGACTCTCTTTTCCACTCTTCAGTCAGGTGTGAAGTCCTGTAGATTCTACCTTTATGGCATCTCTCATATCTGCTCCTTTATCTCCATTTATATGTCTACCACTCTACTTCCTTGTCTCCTCATATCTGGCCTATTACAATAGTCTTCTAAATGGTCACCCTTTCTTCAGTTTCTCCTCTATCCAACTCATCTTTCACACAATTGCCAAGATTACTCTACTAAAGGTCTGACCATGTCACTCCCTCCTCAAACAGTTCGGACTCTAGGATAAAATGTAAACCTGTCAGCTTGGGTTTGAAATCCCTTTACAATTTGACTCCAACTACCTTTCTAGAAAGTCTTATTTCATATTCTTCACCTTTCTGTACTCTGCTGCCTTCCAAATAGCCTTGTTGTTCTCCAGGTTTGATAGTCCATTACGTGATGTCCAGAATTGTATAAGCTGTCTCTCTACCCTGCCCCCACACCCTTCCAGGAATGTCCACCCTCATCATCTTCTTTTGAAATCTGTAAGTTCCTTCAAGGCTCAGCTTAGGTACCGCCGTTTTGGGGGAGCCTTTCCTTATCTCTGTTATTAATGTTTTCTTCTTCCTCAGTTTCTTACATTTACTTATCTGTGTATATGTTCCATCCCCTCCAAAAGAATGGAACTCCTTGAGGCCAGAGACTGTTTTTTTTTCCTCTCTGTATCTGTAGTGATCAGTACAATGCCTTGCTCCTGGTAGGTACTTAAGCACCTTTGGATTCATCTTTATTGAATTCTGTGCCTCCTGGGTAAAAGTTGGTCTAGCAGAACACTTAGCAGGTCAGTAAACTTGTTTTGATTGATCATTTTTCTCAAAAAGGACATATTAAGCACCTGATTTCTCTAAGAAATGGGCTAGAGGGAAAAGACATTACATTCAGGTGGATTAGGAGCTGGTTAAATAGTTCTACAGCCAGTCAGTAAACACATAAGCACCTACTATGTGCCAGGTACTGTGCTAAGTGCTAGGGATACAAAGACAGGAAAAAATACAGCTCCCTACTGTTGAGGAGCTAATGGTCTAATGAGGGAAGACAACATGCAAACATCTATGTACCAACAAGCTTTATGTGGGATAAATTGGAAATAATCAAGGGAAAGGAGACTGGGAAAGGCTTATCTAACAAGATGGAGTTTTATCTGGGACTTGAAGAAAGCCAGGGATCTCTGCTCTGTACTCCTCAGTAGTTTTTACCCGTGACACAGATAAAGGTGGAGTAGTGTGCTTCTTTATCAGATTTGTAGATGGCAGAAGGCTAGGAGGAATGGTGAACACACTGAGTGATGGAATAGAATGTTGGACTGAATCTATTAAGTTTCATTGGAACAAATGTAAGAAGTTACATTTGGGTTAAAAAAATCAGCTTCATAAACACAAGCTGGAGGAGGTGTGGTTAGATAATTCATCTGAAAAAGATCTGGGGACTATGGTGGATCTCAAGGTCATCAGGAGTTAATAATATGGCAAGACAGCCAAGAGAGGGAATGTGATTTTAGGCTGCTTGAAGAGAGTCATGGTGTCCAAGAGAAATGAGGTGATAAGCCCACTGTGCTGAACCCTGATGGGGCCACATCCCTGGTATCATACTCTTATTCTGGGAACCATATTTCAATAAGGACATTGATAAACTGCAGAGTGTATAGGGGACAGTAACCAGAAGAGTGAAAAGTACCCATTTGGTGTTAGTGGGATTAGTCAGAGCAATTTGGGATGTTTAGCCTGGTGAAGAGCAGACTCAGGAGGGTCATGACACCTGCCTTTAATAAAGTGTTTGAGAGTTGTCATGTGGAAGAAAGTTTAAAATTGTTCTTGGCTTCATCAGAAAGTAGAACTAGTAGCAATTGGCGGGAGCTACAAAGAGACATATTTAGATTATACTAGGAAAGAATTTCGTAACAAACTGATATATCCCCAAATGGAATAGGCTGCCATTGAGGTACTGGGTTCCCTTTTGCTAGAAGTCTTCATGCAGAGGCTAGAGGACTATTTGTCAGGCATACTGTATAGGGAATTCTTGGTGAGGTTTGGGATATACCACATAGCCTCTGAGTTGGGCCTCGACAAAAGGACCTTGAGCAGTCTATGTTCCTCGTTCAGTGAACCTCTTTCCAAGCACCAGCACTCTGCCCAGACTCACTCCTTAATGGTTAGCATAGTCTTACCCCCTTATACTCCTATCTCAGTGATTCTGGATCCCCGACTGCTGATATATAAAACAAATTGCCCATGTCCAACTGCCTGCTTTCTTATTTCAGTTCACCTTCCTAGCCAACTGTTCCCCTCATCTTCCTGTCCCATTCCACATCTGCCTGCTCCTTTTACTGTACCTTTTGGAATGCCTGCTCCATAGTTAACAAGTTTCCTTCCAACTTAAACCTCTTCCATTCTTCCTCCTTCCATTTTCTGGCATTCACTGAGATTGGCTCCCACCTGATGACACTGCTTCCCTCTCTGCCCTTTCTAATACTGGCTGAACTTTCAGTAATACCTGCTGACTCACGGGTTGAGGTTGGAGAGCTTGAATGTGCCTTGCTCCTTATTGCCACTTCTAGACTCTTACATCCATCATTATCACTGAGCAGCCTCTCTTCCTTTGAGATCTATGGTATCTGAATTTGTCAGCCAATCCAGATCCTGGTGGCCGTTATCTAGCAGTGTGCAGGATTTTCTTCTTTTTTTTCTCAGTGAGTTCAGTTCCTGCTTCACAATCTCTCTTCCCCAATTCCTGCCCTTGTACTAGTGGACTTCAGCATGAATATCTATGCTCCCTCAATTAACCCTAACTACTCAGCTCCTCCTGACGTCTACATCCACCCCTCCTCAGCTGCATACAGAGATGGTCATACCCTTGGTCTTGCCATCACACAAGGATTACACTTCCATGTTTAGGAATGCTGAACTTATTTTATCTGATCATCCTTTTTAATTTTTACCATTCCATCTTTCCTTCTAAGCCTTCTAATCCCTAACCCTGTTCTTTGTCCTCATTGTGACCTCTAGTTCCTTCACTCTCCCAGGTCTTTTCTAGGACATTGCCCCTGTCCTGACAGAACTCCCTTCCCTTCTTCATCTTTACCCTTTGGTGAACCACTTCATCTATACCCTGCCTTCTCCACTTAAATCCCATGTCCCTTTGTGCTATTGCTTATCTGCCAAACCCCAGTTCTAAATAGCTCTCACCATGTACCTTCTTTGTTCTTATAGCTGGAAGAAATCATGAAACCGTGCTGGCTAGGCCCACTATAAATTGGTGTTATCTGTTCTCAACTGGACTCCTACTGCACCAAGGCAGTCTTGTTATTCCTCCTTAATAAATTCACTCCCTCACTTCCCACAGTCGCTGCTCCAAACCTTCTCTTTCCTCACACCTCCCACAGCACCCCTCCCCTTTGTCCTCCTCTGAGGACTTTGTCTGGAAAGGACTTGAGGACTTCATGGAAAACCATTTGAGGCTGTTTGCCAAGAACACTCCCTCATTCCCCCTTTCTCCTCATTGCACATTGTTCAGACGTTTCCCCTACCATCTCCACCTTCATTCTGATCTTGAATGAAGAGATGGCTCTTTTCTTTGCCTAGGCAAACTCCTTTGCATTCACCTGTCATCTATTCCTCTCATGCCATCGCCAGCAATCGTTAACACGGTCATGCCCACTTTCTCTCTTATCTTCAGTCTCTCCTCATATACTGATTCTTTTTATGTCCGTGTCTCCTTCATCTTAAAAAAAAAACAAAACCCTGGTCCTATACTTCTCTTCCTTTCTCTGTTGAATTCCTGACAAATCTGTCTACGTTCAGCATTTGCACTTTCCTTTTCCTCTCTTCTAGACCTGCTTTAATTTGGCTTCTGGCTTCATTGAAAGTTAGTAATGAGCCTTTTTTTTGTTGTTTTGTTTTTTAAGCAATTGGGGTTAAGTAACTTGCTCAAGGTTACACGGCTAGTCATTATTTATGTGTGGGTGCTCATTTTCTGAGGCTGGTTTCGATCCCGGGTCATCCCAACTCCAAGGCCGGTGCTCTTACTCACTGCGCCACCTAGCCACCCCTGTAATGAGCCTTTCTTTGGCAAATCTAATGTCTTTTTCTCAGTCCCCATCTTTTTGGACTTCTTTGCAATATATGACCATAGTAATGACCTCTTCCCCCTGGATAGTCTGTCCTTTCAGGGTTTTTGTAGCACAGCTCTCTCCTTTCTTTCTCCTTTTTTGGATCATCACCAATATCAGATACCCTCTAACCAACCTTCTTCCACTTGACTCTCCTCCCCAGATTCCATGATCCATCCACACTGGCCTATTTGCTATTTCCTGCACCAGACCCTCCATCTTCCAACTCTTTGTATTTGCCCTGACTTTTCCTTGGGGCCTGGCCTGGCCTGCTTCCTCACCTCTGCTTTGGAATTTCTCTGGCATCCTTTAAGATTCAGCTCAAATCCCACTTTCTACAAGAGGCCTTTCCATCTTCCCAGCTCCTAGTGCCTTCCCTCTGATATTGCCTTCCATCCACTCTGTATCTCTCTCATATGCACATTGTTGTTTGTATGTTGTACCCATCAGACTGTGAGGTCCTTGAATCCAGGGACTGTTTTTACCTTTATTTGGGTCCCTACCACTAAGTACAGTGCCTGATGCAGAGGAAGGGCTTAATAAACGCTTGTTGATTGATTGGTTGATTGATTCTGTGGTCCCATAACTCTTACTGTACTAGACACTCTATGAAAAGAATTGATTAGACATAATTTCTGCTGTCTATGAACTTACAACTTGAGGCAACATTAATGTGTCATTCTTTTATATAAGTAATGAAGAGTGAATATATTGGTCAAATCTCTTAAGACATCACTTATAAAATAACATGTTTATAAATGTTATATTTTCTTATCCTCTCTATACTTTTATAGTTCAACTCCTAAAATGGTCTTGCTATTTTAAAAATAGCATAACTTTCTAATTTTTAATGATGGGTGAAATGAGATTTTGGAATCTTACAGTGAATGAGGAAAGAATAAAGAGGAAGTATGGGAGCTGAAGGTCACAATGTCCGATGAATAAAAAAATCGCCCACCATGTTATGGGCTCTGTGTTGAGTGATCTCTGATACTGAAACAGAATGGAATGAAAGGGAGGGCCAGGGAACCTTATCAAGGAGCTGAGAAGCAGCCCTAGATTAGTGCATGGCGAGTGCTGACCTGTCAGGAGCCATATTTAGCTTCATATTCATGTCCCTGGGAGCTGTGGCTACTGATTCCATTGGCACCTGACGTTTTGGTATAGGATTTTCTCCAAGTGAGTACAGGTTGGTGATGACCAAGTTACCCTAATTGAAAAGGAATGGGGCCCAAGTCTCAATGAATCTCATGGCCCTTTGCAACATGCACCCCCCAGTTTGGTGTGTATGTGCTTGGAAAGTGCTCTGTGGAGGTTTTTACCAGCTCTGGCTCTCTAGGACTTCATGATATGCACACCATTGTGTTGCAGGTACCTGTGAGGACAATCTTTTGAGGACAGGACTCAGGCCTTCTCTGTGGCATTTATTGAACCATTATTTAGGGGGCTCAAGTTTCAGTACTTTGAGGGATACATTATTTTACCAAGTTGGGTAATAATAACTGATGTCTATATAAATATGTCTATATAAATGAGACTTGATGTCTAGAAAATGTCACATAGGTAAGACTTGAACGTTTACAAAATATTTTTCTTGCATGGTATCATTGGAGTGTCACAACACAGTAACCTAGTAACCTACTACATGCAGCATGTTTTTCATTTTATAGATGAGGAACTTGAGACACAGAGAGGGGAAGTAACTGCCAAAGGTCACACAGCTTTTAAGTTGAAGAACTGCAATTTGAACCCGGGGCTTCTGCCTCCACATCACTATGTGTGTTACTCCAAGTCCACTGCCTTTGGCAGGGCAGATCATAGCCTCTCTATACCTTCTCATCTTGTCCAACTCTAGAGCTCTTGTCCAATAGCCTCCTTTCTATCATTTGAAGGAGGTCTACAGAAAGCTTTCCTATATGGATCTTTGAATATTGTGTACATGCTTTTGGAGCATGTGGGCTGTTCATTCATTGTCCTTTGACCTTGCTTTGTGACTAATCTTTAAAAAATCTGAAGTTTTGTTGATTTTCTTTTCTTTTTTATGTCACTGTCACTTCCCAGAGATTCTTGCCTTCCCTCTCCCCTTCCCACTCCAGACACCTTCCCTTGCAACAAATAAATAGAGTTTAGCAAAAAAAATCATGTCTGAAAATGTGTTTCTTTCCATATCCACAGTCCACTACTTCTGTCTTTTTTTTCCTGATAATTTCTGAGCTTCAGTTACCTTATTTGTAGATATTGATGATAATACTTGAACTCCCTCCTTTGCAAAGTTGTTGTGATAAAAGCTCTCTGTAAACTACAAAGCACTAGGGAAATATGAATTATTGTTATTTCTATAACTAGAAAACAGACTAGACTCCCCCCCCAATTAACCTTAGGAAATAATCATCATCTACTTGTTTGATTGGCATATTATCCACGTGATCTCATGTCACCTCAGAAGTTAAGCTGATAAAGAAGGAGTCATGTCATGGTTATTTTCTATAAATGCATCACAATATTAAACAGCAACAATCTGAAATTGTTGCCTGAGTGGTGGATGAAGAAGGCACAGAGCAGTTAGCTGGCCAGGAATCTGTCCTTGATGGCATTTTCGTCATCTTCTGCAAAGCTGGTCCTTCGTTGAATTCTTGAGTTAGATCAAGGGTTCTTAAACTGAAATCCTTGGGCCCCAAGAGATTTTAGGGGGTTTGTGAACTTGGATGGAGAAAAGGTACATCTTTATTTTCACTAATCTCTAATTGAAATTTAGCATTGCCTTTAATTATTTAAAAACATTATTCTGAGAAGGGGCTCATAAGCTTCACCACTCTACTGCTCACAATGAAGAGGTGAAGAAGCCTGCAGTTAAATAGACACAGCAGGAGTTAGGAGTTTGAGCAGCCCAGGATGGTAGAAAAAGTCCTGATTGGGGAGGTAGAAGACTTTGGTTTAAATCTGTGCCCTGGCCTGCAATTTCCTATTTGAGTGACCTTGAGCAAGTCCCCTAACCTGTGTGGGGCCTTAGTGTCCTCATTTGTACAATGAACTAGATGGCCTCTAAGCTCCCTTCCATTTCTGAATCTGTTACCATGAGCAAATTACTGTTTATTATGGATTGTTGAATATAGTTTATTTGTTGGAGGCTCTCCTAATGCTTAGGATGCTTGGATTATTTTTAGAGGTTTTCAATGTTAGCTGATTAGGTGGGCTTAAATGGGTATATTAACATTTGAAAGCTGTATGGTAGCATGAACAGCTATGCCCCTTCCCTTTCTGGTATTTTTAGTGTTTTCTGGAGGCTTTTTGGAACCTCATGGTAGTTTGCATGGCTTAGTCTCAGATGTGGGTGTGCAGGCACAATCTCTGTGAGCCTGACAAATAAAATAACCAGTGAGCATTCTCATTCAGCAAGAGCTTGTAACACTGTTGTGGAAGTAGCAGCAATAGCAACATGAGAAGCAGGTAAACAGAGAGTGACCTTTGTCTGTGTAGGCCCTATGAGGACAAAATCACAGATCTTTGGAAGTATCAGAAGTCCTGAATAATAAATATGAGACAAAAATGAAAGTGACCAATATTAGAAAGACCAGGGGGAAATGGGCACATTGATTCACTGTTGGTGGAGCTGTGAATTGGTCCAGCTATTCTGGAAAGCAATCTGAAACATTGCCCCCAAAGTTATTGGAGATGTCCTTTGACCCAGTGATATTACTACTAGCCCCACACTCCCAAAGAGATCTCAGAGAGAAGGAAAGGACTCATATCTACAAAAACATTTATAGTTGCTCTTTTTATAGTAAGAAAGAACTGGAAACTAAGGATGTACTCTTCAGTTGGGAAATATCTGAACAAATTATGGTATATGAATGTAATGGAATTCTCTTTTGCTTAAGAAAATAAAAAGATGGTTTTAGTGAAACCTAGGAAGACTTTATGAATTAGTACAGAGTGAAATGAACAGAAGTAGGAGAACAACTTATACCAGAACATGGATATGGTAAAAATAAACAGTTCTGAAAGACTTAAGAACTCTGATTGGTGCAGTGATCAGCTACAATTCCAGGGGCCCAATAATGAAGCATGCTGCCCACCCTCTAAAAAAGAGGTGATGAATTTCAAATGCAGAATGAGACATATATTTTTTGGGATGTGACTAAGATAGGAATTTGTTTTGCTTGATTATACATATTTGCTACAAGGGTTTTATATCTCTATGGAGGGGGCAGGGTATAGGGAGCTAGGAGGGAGAAAAAATAAATGCTTGAAAATTGGAAAAAATAATTTTAAGCAGTATGAACGAAAAGTAGAAGAATCATTTTGTACTTTGTTTTTATATGTAATGTGCTGATCACAGTGTTCAGCCCATGATATAAGTATTTAATAAATGCTTATTGATTAAAAATAATAAATATAAAAGGGATGTTCTATGGAGTGAGATCAGTTTTTCTGCCACTGAGACACCCACTCATATAACAGGAGTTCACATTTCTTATTCACAACTTGTCCATGCTACACAGAGGCGAAAAGTTAGTGACAGATGGGAAACAGATGGTAACTGATAACACTTTGGAAAGCTTGGTTGTTCTCTTGTTGACCAAGTTCACCTACTTCAAGTTGCTGAGCCTTAAGGGAAAATAATGATTAAAAAAATTGACCTGTACCATTGCACGTGATCAAGAAACACTCCTCATTGCTGGAAGAAATCCCAATCTATTTAAAGGACAAAGAAGCAACACTTTATAACAAGGACGGAAGAGGCAGATCTTTTGTTATCTTGGGAGATGAGAGAATAAGTGAAATTTGACAAAGAAAACAATATACATTAGCAACCACATTGGCAACCATAAGCTAAGGAGAACCTGGGATTTATACCTTGAAAGGATCTCAGATAGTCACTAGAAAAGGTCACAATGTACGTTGTTGTTTTATTCCCCTATCAAAAAGATTACTTCTGCTATTCTACTCTTCTTTCTTCCAGAGAGGACCAAATTCAGTTCTGTTGTAGAAGCAAAAATATTTTTCTCATAGTGAGGCAGAACTCCAGGAAAATCCTAACCCACAACCCTTCCCCAATCAGAGAAAAACCAAGGCAGGATACTGGTCCTGGTCTGTGTCCTCTGGTGTGGCACAGGCCACACCTGGAGCCCTGTGTTCAGTTCTGGGAACCATTATTCAAGGCCATTGATGAGTCAGAGTGTACAGGGCAACTGGGAAGTCCTCAAGTCCATGACATAGGAAAATCAGTTGAATGGCCCTGGGATGTTTCACCTGGAGAGGAGAAGATGAATGAGGGATAGGATATTTATTGTCAAGTATTTGAAGAGAAAGAGGAATTTGACTTCTTCTGCTTAGACATAGAGAGTAGAACCAGGAGCAATGAATGAGTGGAAGTTGAAGAGGGATAGATGTGGTTTGATAGAAGGAAAAATTCCTAATAATGAGAGTTCTTCCCAAATGGGCTGATCTTCCTTCCTTGGCAGATGGTCAGTTTCTACCCTCCCTGGAGGTCTTCAGGTAACATGTAGATGCTCACTTGTTGGGGATGTTCTAGAGAACATTATTGCTCAGGGATGAGTTGGATGCCCTTGAGATCCTTCCCTACTCTGATTCTTTGATTCAATCCAGAGAAAAGAACATGATTTTAGAATATGTAAAACCTGAAAAGGAGTTGGCCTGGCTCAGTGGATAGAGTTCTGGACTTTGAGAAGAGAAGACCAGAGTCTAAATATCACCTCTAATACATACTCTTTGTTTGAATCTGGGCAAATCAATCTGCCTCTGCCTCAGGTGATAAGCAAGTCCTTAGGATTCCTCTCCTCAGTCAGAGACTGGTTCTAGTCTGCCTGGGTGGGGGTGGGAGATGTTCCTTGTACTGCCAGAAGCTCAGAGCCTTCCTAGATTTTGGCACATTAGACACCTGCAAAGTACAAGCCATAAATGCAGAGCCCTGTGTGTATCCTACTACTCCTTTTGCTCACTGACCAACAAGAACTTTAGCTCACTTAACCAAGCCTTTATTAGGTACAATGATTGTGTGCCAGGCACTGTGCTGGGCAATGGGTATATGCAAACAAGAACAAAATGGCTCCTTCCCTTAAAGACCTTATTATGTTCGATTGGGGAGCAATACATGCACAGGTAGGTACAGATAAAGTATATGCTGAGTAACTGTAAGTTCATTTTGATGGCTGCAGGAAGCACAGGGGGCATCTGGAAAGGTCTTGTGGATTTGGTGGCACTGAGCTGAGCCTTGAAGGAGACTGGGGAGACTGAGCTAGAGGGGAGGGAGCTTCCAGGCATGTGCCACAAAGCCCCAGGGGTGACACTTGAAATGTTCTTTATGGGCAACAGCAAATAGGCCATGGAGACATTCATGTGAAATGAGTCCGGAAAGCTAGGTTGGAGCCAGCTAGTGAAGGGCTCGTAAGGCCAGACAGAGAAATTGATATTTCTTCCTCAAGGCAGGAGGAAGTTTGCATTGTATTTAAGGGTGAGTGTAGGTAGTCAGTCCTAGTACTGCTGCATTCTGCTGGGTGAGCCTGGGCAAATCACTTAGGTAACTTTCCAAGTCTGTGAGTTTTGGAGAAGGGGCTGACCTGCATTGGAAGAGGGAGTTTCCTCCTTCAGAAGTTCCCTGTGCCAGTATAATCACAGTTCTGACTCCCACCCCATAGTCAGCCAGTGGTGTTCTTACTACACTTCTGTCTGATCCCAGTGTTCTTTTGGATCTGCCCAAATCCTCTGGATTTCATTCTGAGCCATCTTAAATGAGGGCATTGCTAGAGAAGAGTCTAGACTGCTCTCAAGTCATCACTGGTACACATTTCTTGTGGGTTTGCATTTGGTCAGGATAGTATAGATACTAATGGCCACTGTACAACTATGCTACTTCCGTTCTCCATTTGTTTCATCCTCTTGGCTATGTTTTAAGGTGCACAGCCAAGGCCTTGTATGCCAAAGGTGACATTTTGAGTGATATGGCCAGGGTCAATCCTAGCAAAATTGTGAAATAATCTCCTCTCTTCTGAGCTGGTGCTCCCTCGCTCACTGTGCCACTATGCCTATTCAAGAGGGTCTGCATTTTTTTTTCTTTTTGGAGGGCAGTGGCAGTTAAGTGACTTGCCCAAGGTCACATGGCTAGTTTTTGTGTTAAGTGTCTGAGGCAAGATCTGAACCCAGGTCCTCCTGACTCCAGGGCCAGTGTTCTATTTACTGCGCCACCCAGCTGCCCCAAGGGCCTGCATTTTTAATAGTGACTCTCAAAGTTGGAAAAAAGTCTCATTCTGAAGTGGCTTCATGGGCAGTCTGTCGATGGCTACCATCTCTCCTTCCTTCTTTCGCACTCCAAGAAGGGAAGAAATACATATTGGTTTGATAAGCTTACTCAGGTGCCTGCTCCTGCCACAGGCCTTTGGAAAAGTGCCCAATTGCCCAGTGGAGTTGTCCAGCCCTGCATGGCTATGTGTATGGAAGACAGCTGGAGAAATTTGCTGGCCAAGAATTACATTTGCAGTTTGAGAGGTGTTTTCAAATGATAAGTGAGGCTTGAGAAAGGATTGCTAGATAGGAGGGCCAGAAGAGAAGAGACTGGTTTCCCTGGGACCACAAAATGGCTGACCAGCAGGCCAAGACCTTCATGGGTTAAGCCACGAGGCCTGCTATTTGGGCAGAGATGGAGGCTGTGAGCGTGTGGCCATCAATTCTGGTGTGTAGCAGCTCTGTGCTGAGTGGTGACAGATTCAAATATGAATATGAATGAAGGAAAAACAGAGCAAAGCGGGTAAGCCACTAAAAAGCTTCTTGCACTTCAGAAATTGGTTTCATTAATAAAACAGCAGTGCTTTGGAGAACACAGGAAATAGATTTCTCATCTTTAGCACCTGCTTCTCACTGATTTACTGCCAGCCAATGATTAGGCTCTGTCAGCCCCAGCCTGCTTTAAGGAGGACAGATTAGGCAAAGTTAAGGGTAGTTATCAATACATAAAAGGTTGTCAAAAAGTGCCACTGATTCAGGAGACAAAGCATTCAATCACCTGGAAAGTAGGAATGCCAGTAGACCAGCTTGGTGATAGTGTTTGTTTTTGAGTTGGCTTGATGCCTTTTGTTTTACACCATAGTTCTCCATCTCTGCCATCCCCCATCATGAATTCAACCCTTCCTTCTAACAGAAAAACCATATAAGGGAAACCAAGCAATGTAGTGACCATGCAGGATGACATATACCACATTTTGCCCCTGGTGTTCCCTACATCCCTACAGAAGGTAAGGAGACATGCTTCATTATCCCTTCTCCAGTATTATTTGGCAGTTGCAGTCCACTAGAGTTCAACTAGGTGGCTCAGTGGATAAAGCACCAGGTCTAGTGAGGAAGTTGTTCAGTTGTCCAATTGTGTCTGACTCTTTGTGACCCCATAGGCCATAGCATGCCAAGCCCTTCTACCTGCCTCTCAAAGTGTGTCCAAATTCATGTTTGTCATTTCCATGATACTATCTATCCATCTCATCCTCTGCCATCCCCTTTTTCTTTTGTTTTCAATCTTTCCCAACATCAGGGTCTGTCCAATGAATCCTATATTCTCATTATGAGGGCAAAGTATTTAAGTTTTAGCTTCAGTATTTGACCTTCCAGAGAACAGTCAGAATTAATTTCTTTAAGTATTGACTGATATGATCTCCTTGCTCTAAGGGACTCTCAAAAGCCTTCTTCAGCACCATAATTCAAGAGCATCGATTGTACAGTACTCAGCTTTCCTTATAGTCCAACTCCCATAGCCGTACATTGCTGTTGGAAAAAATCATAGCTTTGACTACACAGACCTTGGTTGGCAAGGTGATGTCTTTGCTTTTTAGTCTGCTGTCCAGATTTGCCATAGCTTTCCTTCCAAGGAGCAAGCGTCTTTTAATTTCATGACTGCAGTCACCATCTGCAGTGATCCTTGAGCCCAAGAATATAAAATATGACACTGCTTCAGATTCTTCTTCCTCTATTTGCCAGGAAGTGATGGGACCAGTTGCCAAGATCTTAGGTTTTTTATGTTAAGCTTCAAGCCAGCTTTCCCACTCTCCTCTTTCGCCCTCATCAAGAGGCTTCTGCATTCTTTCTGCCATCAGAGTGCTATCCTCTGCATATCTGAGATTGGGGATATTTCTCCCAGCAGCCTGAATTTTAGCTTTTCATATATCCAGCCTGGCATTTCCCATGATATACTCTGAATATAAATTAAATTAATAAGGTAACAGTGTACAACTTTGTCATACTCCTTTTGTAATTTTGAAATCAGGAAGACCTGAATTCAAATTCAGCTTCACACACTTGTTAACCCTGGGCAAATCACTTAACCTCTTTTTTCCCATTGATCAGTAAGCATTTATTTTTTTCAATTCTTTACTTTTGATGCTGTTTTTATTTTTATATTATTGTCACTTCTCATTTGCCTTTACTTTTCTCATGTGTTTTCAATAATAGTATATATATATATATGTATATACATATATATATGTGTATATATATATATATATATATTTAAACATTTGGTTTTAAAACTTTGAATTCCAAATTCATCCCCTTCCTCCCTTGTCACCCACCCTTACTAGGAAGATAAGCAATTCAATATAGGTTGTACATGTATAGCTAATGCAAAATATTACCATAGTAGATACATTGAAGAAGACTGATTATATTTCCCTCCCTCCTATCCCACCTCCCACTTGTTCTATTCTCTACTTTGATCCTCTCCCTTTTCAAAAGTGTGTGCTTCCTACTTCCCTCCCCGCCAGCCTGCCCTCCTTTCCATAATCACCTCTCTCATCCCCTTACCCCCTATTCTCCTGTAGGGTGAAATACCCTATTTAGTGTGTATGTCATTCCCTCCCTGAGCCAAATTCAATGATTGTAAGGTTGACCCATTCCCTTATGCTTTCCTCTTCTTCCCCTCCATTATAATCATTTTCCCTTGCCTCTTCTATTTGAGACAGTTTGCCCCATTCTGTCTCTCCTCATCTCCTCTCATTATATTCCTCTCTCACCTCTTCATTTCACCTTTTAAGTATCATCCCTTCCTACCAATTGTTCCTGTGCCCTCTGTTTATGTATACCTGTAAACATACATACATAATACATATATATAATACACACACATATGCATTCACATATGTATTCATATGCCTATATACCCTCCGATAAACACTATAGATATGTATATGTACACATATATGTATATATACATATATATCTATATCTACTCCCTTCAACTATTTTTATCTTGAGAAAAGTTTCATCAGTTACAATTATAGTTTTTCCATGTAGGAATATAAATAGTTCAACTTTGATAAGTTGCTTATGATTTCTTTACTTTTTTTACCTTCTCATGCTTCTCTTGCTTCTTGTATCTGAATATCAAATTTTCTATTCAACTCTGATTTTTTCTTCAAGAATACTTGAAAGTCCTCTATTCCATTGAATGACCATATTTCCCCCTGAAACATGATACTCAGTTTTGCTGGGCAGGTGATTCTTGGTTTTAATCCCAGCTCCTTTGACCTCTGGAATATCATATTCCAAGCCCTTTGATCCCTCAGTGTAGAAACTGCCAGATCCTGTATTATCCTGATTGTGTTTCCACACTATTAAAATTGTTTCTTCCTGGCTGCTTGGAGTATTTTCTCCTTGATCTTAGAATTCCAGAACCTGGCTATAATATTCCTAGGAGTTTTCTTTTTGGGATCTTTTTCATGAGGTGATTGGTAGATTCTTTCAATCTCTATTTCACCCTCTGGGTCTAAAACATTAGGGCAATTTTCCTTGAGAATTTCTTGAAGGATGATTTCTAGGTTCTTTCTTTGATCATGGCTTTCAGGTAGTCCAATAATGTTTAAATTATCTGTCCTGGATCTATTTTCCAGGTCAGTGGTTTTTCCCATGAGATATTTCACAATGCCTTCTATTCTTTCATTTGTTTGGATCTGTTTAATGGTATCTTGATTTCTCATAAAGTCACTAGCTTCCATTTGTTCCAATCTAATTCTGAAGGAATGATTCTCCTCAGTAAGCTTTTGAGATTCTTTTTCCATCTGGCAAATTTGAATTTTTAAGGCATTCCTCTCCTCATTGCCTTTTTGAGCCTGTTTTGCCATTTGAGTTAGTCTATTTTTTAAGGTGTTATTTTCTTCAGTCAGGTTGTTGACTCTCATTTCATAATTTTCTTGCATTGTTCTCATTTCTCTTCCCAATTTTTCCTCTGCTTATCTTATCTGCTTCTTAAGGTCCTCTATGGCCTGTAACCAGCTGGTATTTTCATTTGAAACTTTTGATGCAGGAGTTCTGACTTCACTGTCTTCCTCCTGTTCCATGCTTTGATCCTTTTTGCCCCCCAAATAGGAGTCTAATGTTGGATTCTTCTGTTTGCTTTGCTTCCTTTGCCTGGTCATGTTGCTACTCAATTACTTGACTTTTGGGCTTGTTGCCACAGTAGGACTCTGCCACCAGACAGGGGAGCTTCACTGGGGTTTTCTCAGCTGTCAGAGGTATTAGTTGGGTGCTGTCTCTGAAGCCTCCACACACTCTGGCAAGCTGGTCACACACCCCAGGACCTCCACTCTAGACTGCAATCCAGATCCAAGAAGGTTAAAGCAAGAGCAATTACCTCTCAGACTGCTCGCTTGGTTCCCCTACAGTCTGCAGGCCAGGAGCTGTATCTGCAAAGTGGTACCGCAGTGCCGGGGTGTCTCAGCCACTTCTCACCCTGGGGGCAAAAGCCGATGCTCTCCTAACTGCTGGTCCCAAAGTCCAAATTGCACTGACCTCTCACTTTGTCCTTAGCATCTATGTGTTGATAATTCTGGAAATGGCCACAGCTTCTGGTGTTCTGAAGTTCCTCCAGCTAGCTGCTGGTCAGGTCCTCCCTGGGGCTAAAAACCTCAGCTCCAGCTGTGATGAGGTCAGCATCCAGAGCTCTGTGCTGGCCGCTCCCTGCCAGGCTGCTGGGCTATCCTCAGCGGGAGGTTAGCTTCTCTGTGTCATTTTGTGACATTTTGTGGGTTCTGGAGCTCCAGAGGTCGTTCAGAGTCCTTTTTTCCATACATTTGAAGTGGTGTGGGCTGGAGCTCCATAGAAGTGCTGTTTCTACACTGCCATCTTGACTCTGCCCCCAAATCACTTAACCACTTAATCCGATGGAGAGGCAAGCCACTCCAGTATCTTTGCCCAGGAAACCCTGTACAGAGTAATGAAGAGTAGGATATGGCTGAGCAACAACAACAACAACAACAACAACAACAACAACAACAACAACAACAACAACAACAAGAGTTCAGCCCCCTCTCAGTGTGGTTTTGCTTAGAGCGTTACACAGTCCCCGGTTAGGCTTTGTTTCCAGTTCTTTGGTTCCACAGAAAGGCTGCTATGGATATTTTGGTGTATTTTGGTACTTTCCTTCTTGTCATTCTCCTCCTAGAGTATATGCTCAGTGATGGGCTCCTGGGGCCAGAGGGGATGAATACCTTATGTTCTGGAAGAAACCAGAGCAAGGCAAGTCACAGAAAGGCAGACATAAGCACAAAGAGGGTTTGTGTGCTTCTTTCTCCTTGATGTTAATGTTGTTTTTCTACTCTAGCATCATCGCCTGTGCCATGAGCATGAAGCGCTATGTAGAGGCCAACATTTCCCAGAAGTCTCACACCACCATCAAGTACTTTATGAAGATGTGGAGCAGTGTGAGCGATACGCTTATCTTCATCTTCCTGGGCGTTTCAACCATTGGCGAGAACCATGAGTGGAATTGGCCATACATTTGTTTCACCATCATTTTCTGCCTGGTGTGGCGAGCATTAGGTATGGAGCCATGAGTTATTTGTATGAACCAAATGAGCTGAACTTTGGACATGATAGCTTTCAAATGCCAAGATAGTAAGTGGTCCTGGAATCACAAATTTCAAGCTGGAAGGTACTTTCAAGATTATCGTAGTCTAATTTTCTAATTTGACAGAAGAGAAAATAGGCTCAGAGGGTAGCAGTAGCAGAGCTAGGATCTGATCCTAGACCCTCTAGCTCCATATCCACTGCTCTTACCATCCACTGCAATGTTTTTTTTTTAATCAAATTTTTAATCATTTTATCATTTTTAATCAAATGCTTTATTAACTTCTAGTTTACATCATTCATTTCTGCAAGATTTTGAATTACACATTTTCTCCCCATTTTTCTCCTACCTACCACCCCAAAATATTCCCTCCTCCAATCTGCTCTCTCCCATATCTTTTCTCATATCCCCTCTCACTTTCTAGCAGGGCACAGTGGAACTCTATGCCCCAGTGCCTGTATGTCTTATTTCCCAGTTACACATAAAATAATATTAATAACAGTATATATATATATATATGTATATATACATTTGATTTTAAAACTTTGAACTCCAGATTCATTCCTTTCCTCCCTTGTCACCCACCCTTACTGGGAAGACAAGCAATTCAATATAAGTTGCACATGTGTAGCTATGCAAAACATTTCCATACTGGATATATTGCAAAAGACTGACTATATTTCCCTCCCTCCTATCTCACCTTCCACTTGTACTATTCTCTACTTTGATCCTCTCCCTTTTCAAAAGTGGGTGCTTCCAACTTCCCTCCACCTCAGCCTTCCCTCCCTTCCATCACTCTCCCTCTCATCCCCTTCCCCCATACTCTCCTGTAGGGTGAGAAACCCTATTTAGTGTGTATGTCATTCCCTCCCTAAGCCAAATTCAGTGAGAATAAAGTTGACCCATTCCCTTTTGCCTTCCTATTCTTCTCCTCCATTGTAACCATTTTCCCTTGCCTCTTCTATGTGAGATCGTTTGCCCCATTCTATCTCTCCCCATCTCCTCTCATGTTCTTCTCTCACCTAGTAATATCACCTTTTAAGTATCATCCATTCCTATTAAATTGGTCCTGTGTCCTCTATCTATGTATACCTGTACACATCTATACACGATTCACATATGTATTCACATGCCCATATACCCTCCTACATAGACATATATGTATGTATGTATGTATGTATGTATGTATGTATGTATGTATGTATATACACACACACATTTCTATTACCTTCAGCTGTTCTCATACCGAGAAAAGTTTCATAAGTTAAAATTATCATTTTTCCATGTGGGAATGTAAATAGTTCAACTTTGATAATTTCCTTATGCTTTCTTTCCCCTGTTTACCTTCTCATGCTTCTCTTGCTTCTTGTGTCTGAATGTCAAATTTTCTATTCAACTCTGATTTTTTCATCAAGAATGCTTCAAAGTCCACTGTTCTACTGAATGACCATATTTTTCCCTGAAACATGATACTCAGTTTTGCTGGGTAGGTGGTTCTCAGTTTTAATCCCAGCTCCTTTGACCTCTGGAATATCATATTCCAAGCCCTTTGATCCCTCAGTGTAGAAACTGCCAGATCCTCTGTTATCCTGATTGTGTTTCCACACTATTAAAATTGTTTCTTCCTGGCTGCTTGTAATATTTTCTCCTTGATCTGAGAATTCTGGAACCTGGCTATAATATTCCTGGGAGTTTTCTTTCTGGGATCTTTTTCAAGAGGTGATTGGTGGATTCTTTTAACCTCTGTTTTGCCCTCTGGGTCTAACACATCAGGGCAATTTTCCTTGAGAATTTCTTGGAGGATGATTTCCAGGTTCTTTTTTTTTTTTTAAGCAATTGGGGTTAAGTAACTTGCTCAAGGTTACACGGCTAGTCATTATTTATGTGTGGGTGCTCATTTTCTGAGGCCGGATTTGATTTCGGGTCATCCCAACTCCGAGGCCGGCGCTCTTACTCACTGCGCCACCTAGCCGCCCCTTTAGGGCAATTGGGGTTAAGTAACTTGCCCAAGGTTACACGGCTAGGTTTTTGTTTGTGTGGATTAAGTGTCAGAGGCCGGCTCCGAACTCAGGTCCTTCTGACTCCAGGGCCGGCACTCTATTCACTGTGCCACTTAGCCACCCCAGGTTCTGTTTTTGATCATGGCTTTTAGGTAATCCAATAATTTTTAAATGATCTCTCCTGGATCTATTTTCCAGGTCAGTGGTTTTCCCAATAAGATATTTCACATTGCCTTCTATTTTTCATTTGTTTAGATCTGTTTAATGGTATCTTGATTTCTCATAAAGTCACTAGCTTCCATTTGTTTCAATCTAATTCTGAAGGAGTGATTCTCTTCAGTAAGCTTTTGACATTCTTTTTCCATCTGGCAAATTTGGCCTTTTAAGGCATTCTTCTCCTCATTGCCTTTTTGAGCCTCTTTTGTTATTTGAGTTAGTCTATTTTTAAGGTGTTATTTTCCTCAGTCAGGTTGTTGATTCTCATTTCATAATTTTCTTGTGTCATTTTCATTTCTCTTCCCCATTTTCCTCCACTTCTTTTATTTGATTTTCAAAATCCTTCTTAAGGTCCTCTATGGCCTGTAACCAGCTGGTATTTTCCTTTGAAACTTTTGGTGCAGGAGTTCTGACTTCACTGTCTTCCTCCTGTTCCATGCTTTAATTCTTTTTTTCCCCCAAAATAGGAGTGTAAAGTTGGGTTGCTCTCTTTGCTTCCCTTGTTTGCTCGTGTTGCCACTCAGTTACTTGACTTTTGGGCTTTTTGCCATAGTAGGACTCTGCTACCAGACAGGGGAGCTTTGTTCCAATTGCTGGGGTTTTCTCAGCTGCTGAAGGTATTAGTTGGGTGCTGTCTCTGAAGCCTCCACACACTCTGGCAATCTGGTCACACACCCCAGGACCTCGACCCTAGACCATAATCCATATCTAAGCAGGTTAAAGCAAGAGCAATTACCCCTCAGACTGGTTGCTTGGTCCCCCTACAAACTGCAGACTAGGAGCTGAAGCTGCCACTTGGCAATGGCTCCTTAGTGGCTTCTCACCCTGGGGGCAGAAGCTGACCACACTCCCCACTACTGGATCCCAAAGTCCACACTGCACTGACCTCTCACTGTGTCCTTAGCATCTATGTGTTGATAATTCTGGAAATGGCCACAGCTGCTAGTGATCTGAAATCCCTCCAGCTGGCAGCTGGTCAGACCTGCCCTGGGGCTAAAATCTTGGGTTCATGCAGGGCCTGGGTCGTTTCCCAGAGTGCTGTGCTATCTACTTTCTGCTGGGTTACCAGGCTGTCCTCAGTGGGAGGTTAGCTTCTCTGTGTCATTTTGTGGGTTCTGTAGCTCCAAAGTTTCTTCAGAGTCACCTTTTACGTGAATTAGAGGAGGTGAGAGCTGGAGCCCCATGGAAGTCCTGTTTCTACTCTGCCCCACTGCAATGTTTTCTTCTCTGAAGTCAACCATCATATTTGCATGAAAGTATAAACTTGGCATACATATGAGTTAGCATTCACGTTTTGGGTCTTAGTTTCTCAGGTCCATATAAAATCCTACATAAAATGAAGTGAGTGATGAAAGGCCTCTCAGAACACTTTAAGTATTGACTGATTTTAGGATGCATTTTTCTTGCAAGTCATTGACCAGTTGGGATTTGTATTTGTGAAGGGAATATTCACAGCAGTGCAATAAGGGAAAATGGGTAGGCCAGTTGGAAGTAGGCTGGATTTGGAGGACTTGAGTTTCTGTCACAGTGTTGCCCCTGCCTGTGTGACCTGGAGCAAGTCACAATTTTTTTGGATGCCTGTTTCCTCCTGAATTAGACTACATGGCTTCTAAGGTTCTTCCAGCTTTAAGTCTATGACTCTGATCACTCTTTGAAATATATTAATAATGGAGCAGCTAGGTGGCTCAGTAAATAGAGCACTGGCTCTGGAGTCAGGAGGATCTGAGTTCAAATCTGGCCTCAGACATTTAACACACTTACTAGCTGTGTGACTTTTGGGAAGTCACTTAACCCCAATTGCCCTTCCCCCCCAAAAAGTGAAATATATTAATACTATTATTGTTGTTGGGTGAGTTGGGCTACCTCTTGTACCCTTCCCCTCCAGGTTACACTTAGCCAGTCACAGTGGCTCTATGCATGGCCGTTGAAGGGCAGATTGCCACTACACCATACTTGACCTGTGTTGGTAGTATGGAAGGAATGTGGGCTTTGCATCTTGAGTGATCTGTATGTTCATGCCTTGCCTTTTCCACCTTCTAATATCATTGCAGATGTTTGGTGAATTTGCTGTATAAGGAGAAAGGTCAGAAGAGATCTTGCTTGGAACATACTGTATGAACATGACCCAGTCACTTCACCTCTCTTTGCCTTGGTTCAAACACTCCTGTATAAAGTAGGAATTGAGGGGGGGAGGGCTAGTCAACATTGGGACCCTGAACCACAGCCATAGCTTTAAACCCTCATCTCATTCCTACTCTGGGATTTTCTCCTAGGACTCTACCTATATTCATAAGATTGAGACCAGAAAAGGCCCTGAGAGATCACTAAGTCCTAACCCACTCCTCCTCATTTGGCAGATGGAGAAATTGAGACTGAGAGAGAGGGCTATGATTTTAGCCTTCTAGGTGGAGGCTCCTTGCTGTTCCACATCAATTGTCTCATATGAGGCCACAACTGTAGACAAGGGAAGTGCCCATGTGGGCCATGCCATGTTAGCCTGCAATCCTTATTGCTTCATTACAAGCTAAACAGGGCCTTCTCCTTATCGTACAATTTATAGCTTCTTTTGGCATGCTGTTGATAGTTCATCATCATTTCTTGACGTTTATATGTTGCCCTCCCCCTTCCTTCCCAACGAATAGTCATCATTGCACTGTTAGCCCTTGCAGGGAGCCTGAGACACTTCCCCCATGGAGATGGAGAAGCATATTAGGCAAATTGCCCAGGTTTGTAAGGAGGAGCAATAAAGCAGTCTGGGCTGCTCGATTAGCCATTAACATGTGTGTAGGGTTCTTATTACCAGGAAAGCTAGCAGCCACATGTCATCCAGGTTCATAGAAGCCTATTTTCTGCTCTTCCAAGGCACAGTGCAAAACCTCACCAAGGGTTTAAAATGTCTGTGGCATTGTTGTTATTGTCATTTGTAATAAAATCACTTTTTAAGTGAAATAAAAAAGAAAATATCCTCAGACCGTGTACCTCAAGATCAGTGATGGGGAAAGGCAGTTAAGGAGATCTCTTTTTCAGAGCTAGAAGCAGGAGTGTGCTTGTGAGCCGATTGTTAAATTTTAAGCATGAGTATTTATGCCTCAGAAATCTTCAAATGCTACAAATTGGCCTTGATTTATCATTTTGTTTATTGTCCGGACTTAAGAAATTGATGGAGAAAAGTATAATGATGCAGATTAGACATGAATGGGTTATATCTACATTTTTCCCCTTGGGAAGCTAGTTGTTCAAAGTTTATCAGCATACCACTTGTTGGAAGGGACCTTTGAGACTATCTATTCTAAACTTTTCATTTCTACAGAGGAAGATATAAGGACCAGGTAGGGTTTGAATTGCCTAAGGTCACATAGGTAGTAATAGACAAAGAAGGATTTGAATTGGTGTCGTCCTACATCATTTGTGGTTCATCATGCTTTCTACTATGCCAAGAGCCAGTGAGATCAGGGCCATAAGACTAAGGACAGTATTTATATCTGTTTGTGAAAATAGCAGCATGCTGATAGTCAATTATTCAGTCTACAAGCATTTTAAAATTAAATTATTTATTTTTCGTTTTCAACATTCACTTCTTCCATAAGTTTTAAATTTTCTCCCTCTCACTCCCCCCCTCCATCATATACACTGCATTGCATTGCAAGACGGCTTGCAATTTAATATGGGCTCTACACATACATTCCTATTAAACACAGTTTCATATTAGTCATATTGCATAGAAGAATTATAATGAATGGAAAAACCATGAGAAAGAAAAAAATAACAAAATAGAAGAAGGGAGGTGGAGCCAAGATGGTAGAGTAGAAACATCGCTTCCAAGGCACTCTCACCCACACCACTTCAAAATCATGTAAAAGGGAGACTCTGAACAACCTCTGGAGCTCCAGCACCCACAGAACAACACAGAGAAGCTAACCTCCTGCTGAGGACAGCCCAGCAGCCCAACAGGGAGCAGCCAGCACAGCACGCTGGGAGCTGAGCCCAGACCTGTGTGAGTTGCGGTTTTAGCCCCAGGGCGGCAGGGCCAACAGCCGGCTGGAGGGACCCCAGAATACCAACAGCTGTGGTGATTCCAGAACTATCAACACAGATGTGCCTATGACAATGTGACAGGTTAGTGCCCTATGGACTTTGGGACCAGTATTTTGGGAACATGTCAGCTTCTTCCCCTGGGGGTGAGAAGCGGCTGAGGAGCCGTGGCACAGCCGCCATTTCACAGATCCAGTTGCAGCTTCAGCTCCTGGCCTGCGAACTGTAGGGGGAATCTAGCGATCAGTCTTGGGGGGGGTAATCGCTCTTGCTTTAACCTCCCTGGATCTGGATTGTGGTCTGGGATGAAGGTCTAGGGGTGGGTATCTAGCTTGCCAGAGTGTGTGGAGGCTTCACAGAGGCCACCCAACTAATACCCATGGAAGTTGTGAAGACCCTAATGTTTGGGACGGAAGCTCCCCTATCTGGTGGCAGAGTCCTACTGTGACAACAAGCCCAAAAATCAAGTAATTAAGTGGCAACATGCCTAGGCAAATGAAACAAAATAAACAGAAAAATTCAACATTAGACTCCTATTTTGGGGGCAAAGAAGATTGAAGCATGGAACAGGAGGAGGACTGTGAGGTCAGAACTCCTGCACCAAAAGCCCCAAATGAAAACATGAGCTGGTTACAGGCCATAGAGGACCTTAAGAAGGATTTTAAAAACCAAATAAGAGAAGTGGAGGAAAAATTGGGAAGAGAAATGAGAAAGATGCAGGAAAAGTATGAAATGAGAGTCAACAGCCTGACTGAGGAAGATAACACCTTAAAAAATAGACTAACTCAAATGGCAAAGGAGGCTCAAAAGGGCAATGAGAAGAATGCCTTAAAAAGCCGAATTTGCCAGATGGAAAAAGAATCTCAAAAGCTCACTGAGGAGATTCATTCCTTCAGAGTTAGACTAGAGCAAATGGAAGCTAGTGACTTTATGAGAAATCAAGATGCTGTTAAGCAGATCCAAACAAATAAAAGAATAGAAGGCAATGTGAAATATCTCATGGGAAAAACCACTGACCTGGAAAATAGATCCAGGAGAGAGAATTTCAAAATTATTGGACTACCTGAAAGCCATGATCAAGGAAAGAACCTAGAAATCATCCTTAAAGAAATTCTCAAGGAAAATTGCCCTGATGTTTTAGACCCAGAGGGGGAAATAGAGGTTGAAAGAATCCACCAAACGCCTCCTGAAAAAGATCCCAAAAAGAAAACTCCCAGGAATGTTATTGCCAGGTTCCAGAATCTCCAGATCAAGGAGGAAATACTACAAGCAGCCAGGAAGAAACAGTTTCAATATTGTAGAAACACAATCAGAATAGCACAGGACCTGGCAGCTTCTACGCTGAGGGATCAAAGGGCATGGAATACGATATTCCAGAGGGCAAAAGAGCTGGGATTAAAACCGAGAGTTACATACCCAGCAAAACTGAGTATTTTTTTTCAGGGGAAAATATGGTCATTCAGTGGAATAGAGGACTTTCAAGCATTCTTGAGGAAAAAACCAGAGTTGAATAGAAAATTTGACATTCAGACACAAGAAGCAAGAGATGCTTGAGAAGGTAATCAGGGAAAAAAAATCAAAAGGAACTTATCAAAGTTGAACTATTTACATTCCTACATGGAAAAACAATAACTATGGCTGATGAAACCTTTCTCAGTATGAAAATAATTGAAGAAGGGTATATGGGCATATGAATACATATGTGAATGGGTGTATATATGTTTACAGGTATACATGGATAGAGGGCACAGTTTGAATTTGGTAGGAAGGGATGATACTTAAGGGGTGAAGTTAAGAGGTGAGAGAGGAATGTGGCAAGAGGAGATGGGGAGAGACAGGGTAGGGTAAACTATCTCTTGTAGAAGAGGCAAGGGGAAGTGGTTGCAGGGGAGGGGAAGAACAGGAAGGCAAAAAGGCAAGACCATATTCTCATTGAATTTAGCTCAGGGAGAGAATGACATACACACTAAATGGGATATATCACCCTGCAGGAGAGTAGGGGAGAAGAAGATGAGGGGGGGGGTGAAAGAGGGGAGGGCATTCTGGGGGGAGGGGAGGTTGGAGGTACCCACTTTCGAAGAGGGACAGGATCAAAGTAGGGAATGGACCAGGTGGGGGGTGGGATGGGTGGGAGGGAAATACTAGCAGTCTTTTATAATATATCTACTATGGTAATGTTTTGCATAGCTATACATGTATAACACATACTGAATTGCCTATCTTACCAGAGGGAGTGGGTGACCAGGGAGAAAAGGAATGGATCTGGAATTCAAAGTTTTAAAATTAAATGTTTCAAATATATAATAACCATTATTAATACTGTTTTGCATGTAATTCGAGATAAGATGTGCAGGCATGGGGGCACAGAGATTCACCTTGCCCTAATGGTAAATTTGAAGGGGGTATGGGAGAAGATATGGGAGACAGCAGATTGGATGAGGGGATATCTTGTGGGACTGCTATTCTGGGGTGGTGGGTAGGGGAAAAATGGGGAAAAATGTAACTCAAAATCTGGCGGAAATGAATGATGTAAACCAGAAGTTAATAAAGCATTTGTTGAAAAAAAAATAACAAAATAAAACAAAAAAGAAAAGAATCTATTTCATTCTGTACTCCAACTCCATAGTTCTTTCTTTGGATGTGGCTCACATTTTCCAAATCCTTTGGAATTGTTTTAGGTCCTTGCATTTCTGAGAAGGGCTAAGTCTGTCAAAATCAATCCTTGTACATTGTGGCTGTTACTGTGTACAATGTTCTCCTGGTTCTGCTCTCCTCACTCAGCATCAGTTGATATAAGTCTTTTCAGGTTTCTCTCAAGTCAACCTATTCATCATTTCTTATAGCACAATAGTATTCCATTACATTCATATACCACATCTTGTTATCCATTCCCCAACTGATGGGCATCCCCTCAGTGTCCAGTTCTTGGCCACCACCAAAAGAGGTGCAATAAATATTTTTGTACATGTGAATCCTTTCCCCATTTTTATGATTTCTTTGGGATACAGCCCTAAAAGTGGTATTGCTGGGTCAAAGGGTATGTACATTTTTATAGCCCTTTAGGCATAGTTCCAAATTATTCTCCAGAATGGTTGAATCAGTTCACAGCTCCACCAACAATGAACTAGTGTTCCAACTTTTCCACATCTTCTCCAATATTTATCATTTTCCTGTTTTTCTGTGTTAGCCAATCTGATAGGTGTGATGTGGTACCTCAGAGTTGTTTTGATTTGCATCTCTCTAATCAATAGTGATTCAGAGCACTTTTTTCATATGATTATAGATAGCTACAATTTCTTCCTCTGAAAATTTCCTTTGATCATTTATCAATTGGGAAATGACTTTCAACAAGCATTTATTAAGTTCTTACTTGATACCAGTTACTGTGATGGGGACACAAAGAAAGTCCTCTTATGTGGCTCAGAAAGGTTAAGTGATTGCCCTCAAAGCAAAGTGGGATGGGCTGCCTAGTGTCCTCAGCCATTTATTATGTCTCTAATACCCTTGAAGATCACAGGTCACATTCTGAGTAGATTTATTTTCCTATTTCACAAGGTGAAATTTAGAATTCACATTCTAACAGGAGAAACATCTTAGAAATGATTATATCCATACAAGATATATAAGAAAGGCTTCCTACAGAGGATGTGATTTGAGCTAGGAAGCCAAGAAGCAGAGAGGAGGACATATTTCTTGGAGGCAGCCAGTGAAAAGGTTCAGGAGATGGCATGCATGATTGTAGGAATAGCAAAAAGGCCTGTGGCCTGTGTCACTGGATCAGAGAGCATGCCTTGGGGAGTCAAGTGGAAGAAGACCTGAAATGGGGCCTAAATTGTAAGGATTTTCTACTTAAGCCTATAGGCAAAATGGAGCCACCGGAGTTTATTGAGTAGAAGTGTTATGTGACCAGATTTGTCCTTTAGGAAAGTCCGTTTGTCAGTTAAGTGGAAGATGAATTGGAGTGGGGAGATACTTGTGACAGGGGGACCAACCACTCGACCATTGTAAGAGTTGAGGCATAAGGTGATAAATGCCTGTGCTGGAGTGATGGTAGGGTCAGAGCAGAGAAGGAAGCATACATGAGAGATGTTAAGAAGGTGGAGCTGACAAGACTTAGCAACAGATTGGATATGGGAGATCAGTGAGAATAAAGAATCGAGAATAACATCAGGGCGTAAGCATAGCTGACTGGGGAGATGGTAGTGTCCTTGATAATAATAGGATAGTTAGGAAGAGGAGAGTGTTTTTTGGGGAAAGTTAATGAGTTTTGCTTTGGAAATGTGGAATTTGAGCTATCTAGAGGTCATCCACTTTGAAACATGTGAAATGCAATTGAGGATATGAGTTTGGTCCCTAGGAGAAAGACTAGGACTAGATATATGGACTTTGGAATCATCTACATAGAGGTGATAATTGAACCCCATGGGAACTGATGTGGTAACCAAGTGATAGAGTATAGACTGAAGGACAAGACAAGAGGGCCTTGGGGGGTTCCCAGAGCTAGTGGCCACGAGCTATGTGAAAATTCAGCAAAGGAGACTGAGAAGGATTGCTCAGGGAGGAGGAGAACCAAGAAAAAAAACCTAGAGAAGAGAATATTCTGGAGAAGATAATGATCAGTGGTGCCAAAGACTGAATAGAGGTTAAGGATGAAGACTGAGAAAAGGCTAGTAGTTTAGGCAGAAGGATGGAAGAGACATGAAGGTGTTTGTAGGCAGCAGGAGAGCAACCAGTAAACAGGGAGAAATTGAATATTAGAGAGAGTAGGGATGATAGAGGGCACAATCTGCAGGAGAAGACAGGAGGAGACAGGATTAAGGATACGGATAAAGGAGATTGCCTTGCCAAAGATAAGGGCTACCTCGTAGAGAGAGGGGTGAAGAAGAAGATAGTGGGAGAAGAGGTCTGTTCTGTGAGATGAGGAGGGGAGAAGAGGGAATTCTTTTGGCAAAAGGTCTTAACTTTTGCAAGTGAAGGAAGGTGAGGTCCTCAAGTTGAGAAGGGGAATAGGTGCCATAAGAGGTTTGAAGAAGGATTAAAAGGTTTGGAAAAATCATGGTAGGAAGTGAGATTGAGATTTGATTAGGGAGATGTAAAAGGGTTATCTTGTTTTAGTGAGGACCTACTTGAGATTGTGTAACAAAATTGTAGTGGACTCAGTCACCTTGTTTTTGTGATTTTTCTCCAGCTTTGTTAGCCAGCAGTTGGTGGCAGTATTCCAAGGCTGGGCAAGGACTTAAGTGTTGAATTAAACTAGTTCACAAAGGGGTTGGTAAAGAATCGAGGACAGCGGTGATGGGCTAGGAAGAAACTGAGGAGTGGGAGGATTTGAAGTCATGGTGAGGTTGAAGAACATGGTTAGGGGTTGTAAGGAAGAGGAAAGGATGAGATAACAAAAGATTATGATAAAAAAGATTATGATCGGATAAAGGCATTTGGGAGTTTATGAACATGGAAGTGATATAGGGAACTGAGCCAAATTTATAAGAATAATAGCCATTCTCCAACTGATGAATGGTGGAGGGATATGAACAGGCAGTTTTCAGAAGAAGATATTAAGTAATTAATAGTCATATGAAAAAATGCTCTGAGTACTAATAAATAGGGAAATGTAAAATTTTTGTCTATAGAGTTGCCTTTATTTTCTTCTAATTTTTTTGAGCAAAAGAATATCATTTTTACTTAAAATCCTATTATTTTCCTATTCTAATATGCTATACAATGAAGCATTTGAACAAAGGTAGAGAAATTTATTTATGATCACCATTGCTTTGAGGTATAAAGTTGTTTAAAAGTTTCCTAAAAACATTAATAGCATTATAAATGCTTGCCCTTTTAAAAACATTACAAATGGACACTCATTAAGTGCTCTATGAAGATGTATTTTTATAACAATACTGCTGAAACAATGTGTTCATCCTACAGTAGCTAATGAGGGAAAATGGAAATTAATACCATATGGATAAACTCCTAACTTTCACTGTTTGGGTTTTTTAAATTAATAGTGTCGTCATTAACATGCTTTGCTAATGATTGCAAAAGAGCATCCTTTTCTTTCACAACTTCTTTTTTTATTTGTTTAGGAATCTTCTAATTTTTAAAAACATTTTTATTTAAAGTTTTGAGTTCTAAATTCTATCCCTCCTTGCCCTCTCTCCTCCCTAAGATGGTAAGCAATCAGATATAGGTTATACAGTGCAATTATGTAAAATATTTCCGTATTAGTAATTTTATATAAGAAGATTCAAATAAAAGGAAAAAAAAAGTGAAAAATAGCATGCTTCAGTTTGTATTCAGTCAATATAATTTCTTTCTCTTTTGGCAGATAGTATGCTTCATCATTAGTCCTTTGGGATTATCTTGGATCCTTGTATTGCTGAGAATAGTCAAGTCATTCACAGTTCTTCGCTGAACAGTATTGCTGTTACTGTGTACAACATACTCCTGGTTCTGTTCACTTCACTATGCATCACTTCATGAAAAATAATCCTGCTTGTCATATCTTATAGCACAATAATATTACATTACAACCATATACCATAGCTTGTTTAGCCATTCTCCAATTTATGTGCATACCTTTGATTTCCAATTCTTAGCCACCACAAAAAGAGCTGCTATAAATATTTTTGTACAAATAAGTCCTTTTCCATTATTTTTGGATATCTTTGGAATATAGACCTAGCAGTGGTATTGCCAGATCAAAGGGTATGTATGTGCAATTTGATAGTCTTTTGGATATAGTTCCAAATTGTTTTCCAGAATGGTTGGGTCAGTTCACAACTCTATCAGCAATGCATTAGTGTTCCAATTTTCCTACATCCCATCCAACATCTAAAATTTTCCTTTTTTTGTCATACTAGCCACTCTGATAGATGTGAGGTGGTATCTCAGTGTTGTTTTAATTTGCATTTCTCTGATAAACAATAATTTAGAGCATTTTTTCATATGACTGTAGATAGCTTTGATTTCTTTGTCTAAAAATTGCCCCCTCCTCCTCTCATATCCTTTGACCATTTATCTGTTGAGTAATGACTTATATTTTTTATAAATCTGACTCAGTTCTCTATATATCTGAGAAATGAGGCATTTATTAAAGATACTTGTTGCTAAAATTTTCCTCCAGTTTTCTGCTTTCCTTAATTTTAGCTGCATTGTTTTTGTTTGTGCAAAAACTTTTGAATTTTGTATTGTCAAAATTATCTATTTTACATTTTGTAATGTTATCCATATCTTCTTTTGTCCTAAAACTTTCCCTTATCCATAAATCTGACAAATAAACTAAGGAAATTCAAATTAAAACAACTCTGAGGTATTACTTCACATCTATCAAGTTAGCTAAAATGACAGAAAAGGAAAATCACAAAAAGGATGTGGTCAAATAGGTACATTAATGCACTATTGGTAGAATTGTAAAGTAGTCCAACCATTCTAGAAGGCAATTTGTAACTATGCCCAAAAAGCTATTAAACTGTGCATACCTTTTGACCCAGCAATATTGTTACTAGATCTAAACCCCAAAATAATCAAAGTAAAAGGAATATGTGCAAAAATATTTATAGCAGCTCTTTTTCTGTGATGGCAAAGAGTTGGAAACTGAGAGGATGCTCATCAGTTGGGGAATGACTGAACAAGTTATGGCATATGAATGTGATGGAATACTATGGTACTGTAAAAATGATGAAGGGGATGGTTTCATAAAAAACCTGAGGAGACTTATATGAGTTGATGCAAAATGAAGTGAGCAGAATCAGGAGAATAATTTATATAGTAACAGCAGCATTGTGAAGATAATCAACTTTGAGAGGCTTAGTAACTCAGGTTTTATAATTCTTCTCCCTGCCTTTTTTCCTCTCAATTAGTCAAGTAGATTTCCCCTTCCTCTCCTTCCCTTCAACTAGTACTGTTCATTAGTTTTTAAAATTTCATTTTTTGCACCTCCTTCCACAAAGGATTTCTCTCATTCTCTTCATTATCTATCTTCCCTTTCTGTCTACTCCAGACTCTCATTCTCTGATTACTCCTGTAATTATCTGCTCTCTCTCTTTTCTCTGTATCCTTCATGCATGTGTTCCTCAAAACTTCCAAGATATCCATTCTAGACTTTCCCTTCTGGGCAGTTTCTACCATGGATTTCTGTTTTCCGTTCTACCTTGTTCCCAGACCATTGCCGGTTGTTATGTGTCAGAGAGGATCTAACCTGTGATAAAGCCCCTCCTCCATCATGTCTTTGATTATTCAGCCCACCATTGATCTCTACTCTCCCTTGTTTACCTTTTCTTTCTACTTAAATTTTACTCAAAAATGTGCTCCTTTGGTCCTTATTTTCTCAATCTTCCAAGTGCCAGTTGCCCCCAAAGGTTCCAGCTCTTCCCTTCCCCATGTAGGATGAGCAGACTTTTCAAGCACCAAATCCCCCAGGTCACACCAAGTGTAAGGTCCCTATCTCCCTTCACAGACCATTGCTCTTCATCCACAGGAGTATTCATCAGTGGAACCCCCTCATACCATCAAAGTAAGATCCCCTTCCTTTTCTTCTTTTCAGTGCTTCTCCCCTCCTCATCACCCACTCTCTTATAGGCTCTTCTCTTTTTGAGATTGCAAGGGTCACCTTCCCCTCATTGTTAGCCATTGATTTGACCCTAACACATTGCATACTTCTCAATATCTGCCTGTTTCCCTCTCCCCTTTCCTATACCCTTCCATGTTGTAATGTAGTCCCACAAAGAGCATCGATTCACCTGTAGGCAAGATGTTTCCAGTTTCTATCTATAATGCCCCCATCTACCTTCACTGTTCCCTCTACCAGATTTCTACCGTCATCCCTGTCTCTTTGTGTACATTTAGAAAAAAAGTCTCTTACTAGTTTCTCTGTTGTCACTCTGTTGCTGTTGCTGTCCTTGTCTGCTGAATTTATGCACCCTGCTGCATGTATATTGTTTTGGGTGTTTGAGGAGCAAATAATATCTTCAGTTCTAATTTTATTATAAAAATATTTTGAATACCTATTTATTATTGAATATGCATCTTTTTCATGTATGGTTAAACTCAGATTTGCAAGGTCACTGTGGGCTGCATCCTGAACTCCAATGCTCTTCAGAACATATGATTCCATTCCCTCCTATACTTTCTAGTTGGTACAGAATAATCTTGCATTATTTGAACTTCCTTTCCTTGTATTTGCATCCCCAATCTATTGTCTTCTCTTTTGTTTCTTTGGTAAGAGTTACCATTGAAGATTCCAGTTTTTCTATTCTGTTAATGATTTTTGCTGCATAGGCCATAAATTCTTCTGTCATTATTCTTATTTCTCTTTTAAACCACTCAGGAATGTAATATAGTTCCATGTTTTCATCAGCTTCCATAGGGTCCTCTGTCTCATCAAGTGTTGGATCATTTTCCTTTGTTTTCCAGTATTTATTTATAGATGCCTGAACTAATTTACTAGATCTGGAAGCCATCTTTCCTTCTGTTGTTACTGATTTTCCTGTTGAATTATCTGCTTATGTTGAAGGTCTTTGAATTTTATTCTTCCTGAAGTCTTTGGTAATTTCAGTCTTTTTTCTCTCTCCTGTTGCTCATTTCTTGACTCTCTTCTCTGATTGTGGTTTTCTTGGAGGCTGCATCTCGAAGTGTCTCAGCCTCCTCTTATGTTTAGCAATGAATAATAGTTCACCAGCCTAAACCTCTGCTCTAAGTAACTTTTGAGTGGTTAGAACTGATCCCATCTGGATTCTGTATTCTTTCCCTCAGGCTTAGTGGAATGTTACATACCCCTCTCTCCCCACTCTGTTCCTTAGTCCTTTGGCCTGACACTGATAGTTTGGAGCTTTGCAGTGCTGATGCTCAGGGTTGTCCACCCCAGCAATGGCACTCCAGAGCTTTATAGCACTTGTGCTACAGAATTGTGGCCCCCTGAAGGCTTTTGCCCCTAAAAGGATATGGCCATGCTGGCTGTCTACTGCAGCCTTGGCAAAATTCTCCATCCTGGAGCTGGGGCCTCCATGGCACTAGAAAGAGGGAGGGGGTCCAGGGGCTGGGGGTTGAGCTTGTGTCCTTGTTCCTGATAGTGCAGACTTGCTGCCTGTAGCATGGCAGGTAGGGGAAGGATGCTGAGCGATCTCAGGGTCAGTCAGAGTCGGTTCATGGATTTTTTTTTAATGTTTTGGATTCTGGATGTCCTAGATCATGGAGACAGCTGACATTGCTTTGTCTTTGCTATATAATTCCTATTTTGTAGAGGTTTGAGAAATAATGGGAATCAGAGAAAATGGCTTTTCCTCCATCTTGTTGGTCACATGACCTGGAAGCTGGCAAGGTCAGTCCTGGACTGAGTTTGCTCCTGAGTCTCCCAGTGGTGTTTCAGTATTCCTTCCTCCAGGCCTACACTTAGAGCCCTGGAACATGCGTCTTGGGTGAGAGGAGAGATACCTGTCTCTTTTGATACCGTCAGCATATAGCATCCCAGGTTTCATAAAGGGGACTGCCTCCAGGCTAGGAGTCTGTACAGGGCTTATCAGATTTGCTGAAAATGGCTTCTGTGACTCAAGCCCCAAGGCTTACAAAGTAAAGCAAAAAAAGAGCCTCTGATGGGAGAAGCAGCAAAATATGGGAGAATGAATAGGGCCTGGGCTGTGGGGTCTGGGGCCACTACTTGACCTCTCTGCATCTGTTTTCATAGCTTTGAAATGGGAGGATATCTAGGGTCCTTTCCAGCTTGAAAAAATGCTATAAGCTTATGACCAGAGCCTTTATGAATTTAATTAAGTGCGGCTAGGCGGCACAGTGAGTAGAGCACCGGCCCTGGAGTCAGGAGGACCTGAGTTCAAATCCAGCCTCAGACACTTAACACAAAAACTAGCCATGTCACCTTGGGCAAGTCACTTAACCCCAATTGCCCTACTTTCTTTCTCCAAAAAGCAAAAAAATAACTTGGTTTTTTTTTTTTTTTGCTTTTTGCCTTTTTGGAAGGCAGTTGGGGTTAAGTAACTTGCCCAAGGTCACACGGCTAGGTTTTGTTTGTGTGTGCGTTAAGTGTCTGAGGCCGGATCCGAACTCAGGTCCTTCTGACTCCAGGGCCAGCACTCTACTCACTTCGACACCTAGCCGCCCCAGCAAAAAAAAAAAAAATAACTTAATTAGTCTCAGCTTTTTAATTATTTAGCACCAATCCTTAGAATTTTCATTTAGTTTAATACTAATTTTCTACATTACCTTAAAATAAGTTTTTTATTAATGCCCTTTACTTTTGCATCACAGTCATAGTCACAATCACTTCTTGAAATACAACCCTACCACCTGCTTGGAACTGAAGATTCCTTGGTAGCAGAGAAAAGCAGTTAAGCAAAAATCCATTTACCTTGTCTGACAGTATATGCAACATTGCACTCTCATAGACCCATGCCTCTTTGCTGAGAGTTTCTGGGCACCCACACTGGTTTTCATGTCATTCCGAATTTGGTTTCCTTAGAGTGCTGTCATTACTGTTTATACTCACTTCCCATTTGTGACCACTGACTTTCTGCTCACTTCCTACCTCTTCTTCCTTCCCCTTCGGAAATGTAGGTGTCCTTGTGTTGACCTTCTTTGTGAATAGATGTCACGTGAACACAGTCACTAGAAAGGACCAGTTCATTATCGCCTATGGGGGATTGAGAGGCGCCATCTGTTTCTCCCTTGTTTTTCTCCTTCCGAATTTTCCCCGGAAGAAGCTCTTCATTGCAGCCACCACCGTGGTCATCCTCTTCACGGTTTTTGTACAGGTAAATATGGCTTCAGGAGGAAAGGAGAGGGTGGCGATGGCCTTTTATGCCTGAGCACTGAACTGCCTGTGAAAACAACCCATTATGACATGCACTAGCAAATCTGACATGGCATTGATTAATTAGCAAATCTTTTAGGCAGATATGTAACAGGAATTTTTGTACCTGGCACAAGAGGTGTGCATAGTGGGGTATTTCACTTGAGCCTCAGCCTTTGGAAGCCCTAAGATACCATAGGTTTCTATGTGTTGAAGGACTTGCCAATGCTATGGGGTGGGAGAGCCAGGGAGGAGGGTCAGGAAGGTGAGTCCTATGGTGCTAGAAGAGCCAGGGAAGAGGGTCAGGAAGGTAAATCCTGTGGTTCTGGGAGAACTAGGGAGGAGGGTCAGGAAGGTGAGGGGAACAAGTTCACGTTGAAGTAGTGTTGTCAGTATCCTCTAAATTTGGCTTTCCTGGCAGCAAGGGCCTGCCAGCCCATCCTAGGCATGTCCCTGCAGTCAAAAAGCAGGAGGCTGTGGGCCTTGCTGAATTGCTCAGTGTTACTAACTGTCAAATCTACAATTTTAGCTACTTCAAACAAAAGGTCTATGCAGTGTTGGGGGAGTGGGAGAAGGGCCATGTGTTTTGCTGTTGTTCACTTATTTTGTTTTGTTTTGTTTTGTTTTATTTTATTTTATTTTTTGCCTTTTGGAGGGCAATTGGGCTTAAGTAACTTGCCCAAGGTTACACGGCTAGTTTTGTGTGTGTGTTTGTGTGTTAAGTGTCTGAGACAAGATCTGAACCCAGGTCCTCCGGACTCAGGGGCCGGTGCTTTACTCATTGTGCCACCTAGCTGCCCTTGTTCATTCATTTTAAGTTGTGTCTGACTCTTCATGACCCAATTTGGTGTTTTCTTGGCAGAGATACTGGAGTGATTTTCTATTTCCTTCTCCAGCTCATTTTACAGATGAAGAAACTGAGGCAAGCAGGGTGAAGTGACTTGCCTAGAGTCACACAGCTAGGAAGTGTCTGAGGCTGGATTTGAACTTGAACTAGAGATGAGTCTTCCTGACTCCAGGCCTGGTGCTCTATCCATGGTGCCACCCAGCTATAACATAGAATACACTTGGTTATTTATCTTGAAGGTATTTGGGTGCCTGACTTTCTAAACCATCTGCCCTAGGTCATTGTCTGCTCCAGCCATTTGAGTTTGTGTTGTATTAATTGCTCTAAGAATCTGGGAGGAAGGGTAAAAACCTTCATTTGCCAAGCTACACGTTGCAACTTTTCCCAAAGGCTTTGACATTGAGACTCTGTGGCCACTGAGTGCAGTGAGATGAGGATTCATTTTGGGGGTGTCACGGGGGCTGGAGTGCTAGCCCTGGAGTCAGGAAGACCTGAGTTTGAAGCCTGCCTCAGACACCTGCTAGCTGTGTGGCCCTGGGCAAGTAGCTTAACCTTGGCTAGCCTCAGTTTCTTCATCTGTAAACTGGAGATAGTGATAGCAGCCACCTCCCAGGGTTGTTGTGAGGGTCAGATGAGTTGATGTTTTCAAAGTACTTTCCAGACCATAATGTACTATGTAAATGCTCCCTTGGTTTTCAAGTCAGCAGACCTGGCTCCCAACCTGGCTGTGCCACTTACCAGCTGCACTCATCTTCTCTGAAAAGCCCCCATTTTTATTTTTGGTTAATGGTTTTGGTTAAGCTCCAACATTTATTTTCTTGCCATTTAAAAATCAGTTTTAATTAAGCCTTCAGAAAATCACATTTGATTTAACTAAGCTTTACCCAGCTTTCACTTTAATAGATGCTTTCAACAGAAGAATGCTGGTTTGAAATACAACGTGATTTTCAAGAATTCATTTCCATTTCCTGTGAAATAGTCTACATGTGCTCCACTTCTCTCTGCTTGCGACTTTAATCGCATCCATATGTTATCCATGGAGAAGCTGCTCTGGGCCAGCCCCTACATGGCTGAAATCACAGGTTCAGCCCTTCTCCAAATGTCATCAGTAAACAGCTGCCGCTCTTTTGATTGAAATTAGGTCCGAAAACACTGAAAGGCATTTGAATCCCTGTTCTTCACCTAGTGCTGCTGGATCTTTTGCCTTTTTTTCTTCTCTTTGCCCTGAGGTTGAGCTGGTGTAGGGGGGAGAGAACCTGCCATGTCATTCCACCACCATCTAGTGGCTAAAGTATTCCTAGGATTTGTTGTTTTCCCCAAGACTGAAATACCATGGCAGGGAAGCCCCAGAGCAATTGTTCCCCTTAGGAAAGGTGGGTAGTGCCAAGTGTGCCATAGTAGGGCCATTGTTGAGCCTGGGTTCACATTGTCTGAGGATCTGGGTTCACATGGAAGCTTGGCATTGGTTCCCTGAGTCTGGGTGGTTTCTCCTCTCTGAACCTATGGCCATTCTCTAGGACTTATTCACTAAGTCTGACAATATTACTGATATATCATAGACCTCATATTTCTATAGGGTGGTGTAAAAACCCTTCTCTTGTCATTCTGACAAATTTCCTAATATATAGTGACAATGAAGTTAGGGATACAATCTGTGTCTGTGGAATCCAGTGAAGCTAGCTGATTCAGGAATTGTGACTCAGTTTCCCCATCTAAAAATGGGGAGGCAGCATTGGTATATTAGCATGACCCCTAAGTTTATAGCCAGAGGACCTGGATTCAAATCCTGCCTCAGTCACTTAATGCCTCTGTGACTCTGAAGAAGTTACTTTATCTCTCTGGGCCTCAGTTTCCTCATCTATAAAATGAGGGCTTAGAACCACATGAACCGGGTTATTTTAGGGCCCTGCCAACTCAACCTATGGGCCTGTAACACTTGTACTTCTTACCTCAAAGGAATGATTTGAGAATTACCAGGGACTGTTTTCAATTTCCCAATTTGTAAAAAGGAGGAGTACTGATGCCTGAAATGCATGGCACTGGGATGGAACCTGTCACCTTTGCCTCCTTGGTAAGCCTGGGTGCTCACCAACTGAGGCAGACCTGAGCCAAAGGGAGCAGAATTGTCACCTCTGCTTCCAGTGTTTTATGCCCTCTGCTGGACAAGTGCAATGGCATCAAATATGAAAATGAATCTCGATTAGAAGTTCATGTTACTGAGTCTGGAGAATCTGAGTCTTCCATTCAGAAGTAACCTTTTTGATGTGTTCCTGACAGACTGATCTGTTTGGTGAAGATTCTGCTCTGTCCTCCCTCCCTCCCCTTCCCCCTCCCAAGCCATGTGCATTGTTCATATTTGATCTTGGTAGCCATTGTTAACAATCTGTTGTTCCAACCATAAAAGAGTATTTAATAATTTTCCAAATGACAAAATGACTTTAGTGGGATCTCTTAATTGAAAGGATGTTCCTTTTGCCCTTCCCCTGCAAGTTACTCAGAATCATTGGCTTACTACTGTATGGCTATTTTGACTTGATACTTCTGACTAATTTTTTAGTATTTCAAATACTGATTTACTCCCAAAGTGACTGAGATTCTCCTGGCCAGCAGTATGTTCTGGTGGGTGAGTGCATCCAGGGCCCCTGATTCCCAAGCCTAGGAGTCGCCGTGCCCCAAAGCCAAGGAACAGCTAGGTAGCTCCTGCCTCTTGCTTTCTCGCTCAAGCCCTGACATGACCAGAAGCACTTACCTCCTGCTTTCTTCCTAGGTCTGTAAGGTCTGTGAAGAGGACAAAGTGGGGTGGGTGCACTTAGGATAGCAGGATCTCCCTGCCGAAAGTCTCTCCCCCTTCCAGTCTGTCCTCTCCTCAGATACCAGAGTGATCTTCCTAAAGCTCAGAGCTGACTCAGCAAACTCCAGTGGCTCCCTGTTACCTCCAGGATCAAATATAAAGTCATTTGTTTGCCTATTAAAGCCATTCATGATCTGTCACCTTCCTTTCTTTCCAGTTTTATTCTTTATTCCCTTCCACATGACCCAGGGATAGTGACCTGCTTGTTGGTCCTTGCACAGGACTCTCCAGCTCTAGATTCTGCCTTTGTACTGGCTCTCCACCATGGCTGGAATTCAGTCGTTCTGACCTTCCCCAGTACCCTTATTCCTCTACCTTCCTCCCCTACCCCTTCCCTATGAAACTGCCTTGTACAGCATTGTTTGTTGCTCCCCCATTGGACTTTTCTCTCCTTGAGAGCAGAGAATGTCTTTTGCATTTCTTTGTATCCCCAGTGCTTAGCACAGTGCCAGGAACATACTAATTGCTTAATAAATACCTGTTGATGATGATGTGGAGGAGGAGGAAGAACTTGGCTGCCCAGTGGCAGTGGTTTGTCATATTCCTCTCAGTGCCCAAACTGTGGGCCTTTGATCTCCACACAGTTCAATTCAATAAGCATTTATGCCAGCTCTTCTCCCTCTCATTAAGTATCTACTGTGTGCCAACCACTGTACTAGGTGCTGTACATAGACTTTCCCTCATTGCCACAATACTCTCCCTTCTCACCTCCACCTCTAGGAATCATCCCTAGATCTCTTAAAGGCTCCACTCAGAAGCTTCCTGCTCTCTCCCTTCCTCAAAGGTCGTGTCTCTGTTTACACATGACATTCAAGGCCATGAAACAGGCCCTGTTCTCCAAGAGAGACCCTGCTCTTAAAGCCCTTCTTTCCACATTTGAATGGATATTAACGTTTTCTTCTCCTTATGTCCCTGTTTTTTTCATTATTGTTATCAGGCAACCAGAGATGTGACGTCTTGCTAGATGGCCTTTCACCCATCGTATAATTATAGATGTTAAGCTCAAAGGAGTCCAGAAGCCATCTAGTTTAACCCCTTAATTTTACAGATGAGGAAACTGAGGCCCAGAGAAAAGGATCTTAAAGGTCACAAAGTTACCAAGGACAGCCAAGTCCTTCAACTCAGGAGGCTAAGGAAGTGGCCACATTATTTGAAGTCACATGCAAATTGCCGTTGGACTGGAAACAATTACTGCACTTTATATAATTATAACTTTAAATAGTGAAAATTTGAATATCAGAGGGGAGATTTGAGCCCAGATCCTCTGATGCCATAGTGATTGCCCTTTCTCTTTGAGTCACATGATTTCAATCAGTAGTGATGGTTACTTGGTTGGTGTTAATAATAATGAGAGGATAATCATAGTGTCATTGATCTAGAGCTGGGAGAGACCTCAGGGGTCATCCAGCTCAGCCACCTCATTTTACAGATGAGGAAACTGAGACCAGTTAGCCAAAGTCAAGCAGGAAGGCAGGGGCAGAGCTGAGGTTGAAACTCAGGCCCTCTGACCAGAACTAGGACTCTTTTCCCACCGTAACTCACAGGCTCCCCAACCCACTGACTAGTCCTGCTTTGGACAGCTGCTGTCTCATTAGCATTGCATAGGGACAGTCAGGCTTGTGTTCTTAGGAGGTCAGTTAATAGGAAAATCACTTTAGAGACCAAACAGAGACTCGTAGCTAGACTTTCTACCTTACCACAAGAATCTCAGGAAAAGACACCTCAGAATGCTCCCCCACCTTGAAAACTGAGCACTTCAGCACAATTTCTAAGTCTTCATTTGTAGTAATGCCATTCTTTGTTTTGAGAAAATTTGATTTCCTCACTCAGAGTTGGTATTTGTCCAGGCTAGATCATGGAATGAAGCTGAAATGGCTGTGTGCAGCAATTTGGCTTGGGCCCATGTGATCATGAAAGCAGAGTTCATTTTTTTATAACAGCCCCCTCTAGAGTCTACTACAGTGGCAAGTTTGCAGGTAAGAGGCAGTGTGGAGTGATTGGTGAATAGAGAGAGTGTGGCCTTGCAGTTAGGAAGGCCTGGGCTCAAGCCTTGCATTTGACATATACGCATTGGAGGAGTTGCTTGACCTCTCAGGGGACCTTGGTTACCGAGGAGTTACTAATCTGCATTGATGGGAGTAGTTCCCACACAGAGTTCCCTTTAACCCCAGGCCTGGACTCCCACCACTAAACAATGGTGTCTGGTCTGTGGTGTTCCTTCCATGGCAGAGATGAAGCTAATGACAAAATGATCTGCCTCCTGGAGTCCCTGGCAGAATTTGAATTAGGGCAGATGACGCTTGGGGGCAGCTCAGCTAGGTGGTGCAGTGGAGAGAGTGACTGGTCTGGAGTCAGATAGACTCATCTCCTTGAGTTTAAATCTTACCTCAGATACTTCCTAACTGTATGACCCTGGGCAAGTCACTTCACCCTGTTTACCTCAGTTTCCTCATCTGTAAAATGAACTGGAGAAGGAAATGGCAAATCACTCTAGGATCTTTGCCAAGAAAACTCCCAAAGGGGTCATGGAGAGTCAGACATGATTGAAAATGACTGAAAACAGCAGAAGACTCTCTGAAGCCCTCACCACTTCCTTTTGCTCTCTAAACTGCAGGTGATACTTACCAAGTTTTCATGGGTTTCTCTGACTTCCCATATCTCATCATGCCATCATGTCCCCTCTGACTTGAGGCAGAGAAAACCACAGCCCTTTTCCATGGTCTTCACTTGTGCCCTCTCTGTCCCCCAAATGCCATCTTTGGGGATTTTATGATTATATCCAGGGTTCTGTACACTTTCTGTTTAGCTAATATACACACATACACACACACACACACGTGCACACGTGCGTGCTCTCCTCTAGGAAGTACAAAAAGGTGTGGAATTCAAAATGACAATTCATGTGAAAGGTGTTTGGCTTTCTGTATTGTCAGTAACTTTACAAGTGGGTATTAATTACCTAAATAATCCATTTCAGCACAAGAAGCATTTATTCAGCATCTACCGTATGCCAGACGCTGTGCTAGGTACTGGGAGTGCAGAGAAAATGACATATAATACCTGCTCTCAGAGACCTTTAGATTCTGTGGGGGAAATTATACATAAAGCAAATGCCAAATAATTTGGGGGAGAGGTTGCTAGCAATTGTTGTTTGTCCTTTGTCCTCGAAGAGGACCATGACATCAGGAAGGAGGTGCCATGACATGCAAGGGAATTGGATTTAAGTAAGGGAGGGCCAAGGGAGGGCTGTGCAAGGTCCTCAGCCTTACTTTCTTCACCGGAACCATCTGAGTCTAGTGGTGAGATACAGATCAGGATGACTGGTGCTAACAATTGAGAGGGAACAGCAAAGACTTCATGGTATTTGAACTGAGCCTTGATCCTAGGGATCCTGTGAGGGAGAGGTGAGGGGAGTGTAATATAGGCATGGGGTTCAGCCTATTCGAAGACATGGTGACAGTGCAGACTGTTGGATACAGGTCAAAGCCAGGGGGCCTGCTGGAGGGGAGGCCTGGTGAATATAAAACAGTTCCTGTCCTGGACAGGCTCACATTTTACCAAAATGTCATCACGTTGCAGGGAATGACCATCCGGCCTCTTGTTGACTTGTTAGATGTGACCAGAGGAAGAGAAACTTCTCCAACTGTGAGTGAACAGATTCATATCCGAGTAAGTGATTTGTACAACTTAAGCTTTCTTTATGTTTGGGCCCTTGGAGGGGTGGATATGGTCAAGGGTCCATTTGTACTCTGCAAACTTGGGGAGTCCCCCCCCATCCAAGCTGCACGTATTGGGGTTTATTGCAGCCATGCTGAGCTGGGAATGAAGTTTGGTAGCCTTGAATCCTTTGTGATTTGAGATTCAATATAATTTCCTGTTTGGGCTAGAGTATCATCCACTTATTGGCTGACCTGTCTAACCCCTGCATAATTGGAAAACTTTATTTAATGTCTTTAAACTTTGGCAGAGCTGCTATTCCTATACTATTAATAGTATCTACAGAGTGAAAGGTTAAAGCAATAAGATTACAAAATATGGTGTCTGTGAGCTACTCCACAACAACAAAAGATTTTGACATCATCTCATGTACTTTATGTCTGCTCTTGAACCCAGGGAAGTGCTGGAGAATATTCGGGCCAGGCAATATATGGCACTTAGCTTTAGTTCCTCAAGGAAAGTGAATTTGCTATGTGGATTTCTATTTGGGATAACTCATCCATGATCAAATAAAAAGAATGAGTTCAGGACCTCCTTGGGTTGTTGAGACAGCCCGGGGGGTTAGCAGGAGAAAAGACCCAGAAAAGTGTGAAGCTTGCCTTATGGCTCCTACTCAAATACTCCAGAAGCCTTTGGGTTTCTCAGGCATTTTTTCAGACCTGTAACAATATTTCCCAACACATGCTAGTGTTAAGTTTCACTAATATAACTAGTGTAACTTGGCAACGTCAGGACAGCTGATTACTTAATGATGACTAGAAGTGATCAGATGCAAGACATGGGCATCTTCCATACTTTGCATTCTGTTATATTGGTCACGAAGATTCTCAGCTCAGAGTTCGTCAAGGGTGGCCATTGTCTCATCTTTGGCTTCTTATCTCCGTCACTTAGCACCTGGTGCGTAGTGAATGTTTAATGAATTCTGGTTGATAAATTGGTTAATTAATTACAATCTGATTGATTGTCCTGTGGTCATGATCTTCTGACTAGGTATAGCCAAAGTCATCTTTATTCATAGGCATAGTAGAATCTAACATCACCTATTCTTCTGTATTCTTGTCCATGTGTGACCCTTGTCATTTCTGCCATTTCATTGCCATATGGCAGTTTTGAGAAGCAGTATGACTTAGTGGGGAAAGGGTGGCCTTGGAGTCAGGACCACATGGCTTATTTGGTTCAACCTCTGGCACCAACTGTCATGGGCAAATCAATGAACCTCCCAGTAGCCCAGGAAACTCTGTAAGGGTTAGATGAGTTGCCAATCTGCATTTATGGAGAAATGTTCTATCCTGGGAATTTCTTAGACTAATGAAGTCATAGATCCAGGTTACCCTCTTCTCCCAACTCCAAATCCAAATGGTAGTTTTGGATAGCATTTTCCCTCAAGTCTTTTGGAATCATCTTAGATCATTAATTCTCATGCTGAGAAGAGCTAAGTCCCTCATAGTTGGTCATCGTGCAGTGTGGCTATTACTGTGTACAATGGTCTCCAGGTTCTGCTCATTTCACTCAGCATCAGTTCATGTTTGTCTAAAATGGTAGTTTTAGAACAAAACATTGTGGCAAAGAAGCATTTTCCTATAACCAAAAGGAAAGAATTTACCCCCAGGATCAAATCTAAACTCCTTCAACTAGTGTTCAAGACCTTCTGTCAGTTAGTTTCTATGTCTTGCCTCTGTGCCAATCCAATGTTTTGTCTCCTTACTCCTTCATATGATCCTTGGGCTCTTGCTAAATCCATCTGGTTTCTGTCCTACATATCCCATTTATTCTCATTTCATACACATTCGTTTCAGTCATTTCCTACGGGCAGAATACCTTAAAAATGCAGATGTAGAGACCATCTAAGTGTCTGGCCCCCTCATTTGAGAGATGAGGAAACTGAGGCTCAGTGCATTGCCCAAGGTCACAGAAGTAATAGGGGCAGGATTTGAATCCAGATCTAATGCAAAACCATTGTTCTTTGTGGTTACTACTTGTTTCAAGATCAAGCTTCCGATTCACTTCTTTCAATGTACCTGGCAAGTTCAGTCAATGGAGCATGAAATTCTTAATCCCATGTTGTGGATTGTGTCTCCCATTGGACACAACTTACTTTTGGGAAGCTAGGTGGGGCAGTGGTTAGAGTACTAGAGAGATTCAGAAAGACCTGAGTTCAAATCTTGTCTTAGACACTTACTAGTGATGCTAGGCAAATCACTTGACCCCTCTGGGCCTCAGTTTCCTTATTTCTGAAATGAGATGTTAGACTAAATGACCTCTGAGGTTCCTTTTTCTTCTAGCATTTTTGACAATTCTTTGAGTCTATGATGATCCCAAGAAGCATTCTCCAAGTAAGCCTGCCTTTTGAAGTTCTTCTCCTTAACACACATGCACACACATACATTTCTGGAGTGAAAGTTTTATCTTGTACATGAAAAGGCTAATAAAGTACATTAAGAGGGGCATGTATACTCATAAAAGTCAGGAGGCTAGTCGAGGATGGAGGGTTTTGTTCGAACCTGTGATTTCATAGTGTAGACTGGCCCCATTCAGCAACTTACCACATTAGAGAATTTCCAGGGGTGCTGAGAGGTCAGCCAGAGCGTCAGAAGACTGGCATTTGAACTTGCTTTCTCTCTGCTGGGCGCTCTCGCTTCTGTTGTGAGGCCACAGAGATGAAGGATGAAACAGTCTCTACTCTCAGGTAGCTCTCATTCACTTCGTGGGATTTAGCAAATTCAAAATGAGAATAATTAGCTTTGTGGACTTAGGGGGCCTAGGAGAGATCTAGACCTTAAGATCTAGGGCTTCTTAAACTTTTTCCACTCGACACCCCTCAGTGTTTCTTAAACTATGGGTTGTGACCCCATGGGGAGGTCAGTTTAAGAAGCACTGATCTAGACAAAGTATGCTAGGAAAATTTGAAGGAGGAGAAAGAATGCTTTGGGCCTTTGGGGCCAGGGAAGGCCACCAAGATGAGATGGCAGCTGAGCTGATTCTTCAGAGAAGATTGAGATGCTGGAAGGTGGAGTGGAAAGTGGACAGCTGCAAAGAGAGCAGGTGGCACGCCATATTAGGGGATAGCTGGCAGTGCTCTTTGGCCAGACCATAGATTGTATGGGAGGTGGTGTAATGCATAATTAATTTAGAAAGCTTAGTAGGAAAGGGGAATTTGGATTTGATCTTAGAGGCAATGGGGGCCCAGTGAAGGTAGACATGGGGCCATCAATTCAGAGCTGGAGGAGACCTTAGTGATTGCCTAGATCACAGCTTCTTCTCCTTTGTTATGACATGGGCCCAATGGGCAGTGTCTGGTAAACTTGGGAACCCCTTCCCATAATCATGATTGTAAATGCATTAAATGAAATATAGAGGATTTACAAAGGAATCCAGTTATACTGAAATAAAGTTATCCAGATATTAAAAAACCCAAGTTCACAGACCCTAGGTCAAAAACCTGTAATGGTTCAGCCCCCTCCTTTTAGAGATGAGGAAATTGAGCCCAGAAGCAAAGTAGCTGGCCTAAGGGTGATTTGGGCATTAGGAAGAAGGTCTGGGGAAGGGAGAGGCTGGAGTCAGGGAGGCTTATTAGGAGGCTATTATAATAGCCCAGGGGAGATGTGAAAGGGACTTGAACTAAGCTGAAGACTGTGTAAGTAGAGAGGAGGGGAAACATAGGAGAGAGGTTGGGGGAATGAGGGAATGATTTGGCAGTGGATTTGATGTAGAAGGTGAAGGGGAAGGAAAAGCCAAGGAGGGCAGAATAACCAAAAGAAGACATCCATTATATGATGCAGCCTTGGAGGCCATGTGGCACAATGGAAAGGGCATTGGATTTTGTGTTGGAAGACCTGGGTTTGAATCCAGCCTCCGGTATAACTCCTGTGTGGCCCTGGGCTTCCTGTCACTGAACTTCTCTGGGCCCTGAAGTCCTCCTCTGTAAAGTGAAGGATTAGATGAAATGACCTTTAATGTCCCTTTGAATTGGGAATTTAGGATCACATGGTATTTTATCCTCTGTTGGTTAGATGCTCAGTGGTGAATTTGAGTTGGGTTATGGATGAGACTGACACAGGATTAAGAGATATGGATGGGTTGCAATATGTACTAGTCAGTGCTAAGCACCTGAAAGGCAAGGGCTATGGCTTATACTTCATAGTCCTTAGGTAGAATGCTGGGTACAATAGGTTCTCAGTGTGTGTTGATGGATGAACAAATGATTCGGTTTTATGTTTCTGATCAGGATGCACATTTATATTTATAATGTTTATTCACAGGAGGACTATTACTGCCATCTTTATTTAAAATTATAGGGTTAGTCACAATTGGTTAGGTAGACAGTGGTTCCTTTTATGGCTGTGGCTTGACTGTCATTTCTGTTTTTCTCCCTGTTTGCAGATGGTTAGTGATTCCTCAGAGCCCTGTTTCCTTTGACAGATAGAGTCTCATCTTCTTTTCTTGTCTATACTTTTCCTATAATAGGGTAGGGCAGGGGTGGGGAATCTGCAGCTTCGAGGCCTCATGTGGCCTTTGAGGTCCTCAAGTGCAGCCTTTTGACTGAATCCAAATTTTACGGATCAAATCTTATTATTAAGGGGATTGGTTCTTCAAAGTTTGGATTCAGTCAAAGGCCACATGTGGCCTCAAGGTCACAGGTTTAACACCCCTGGGGCAGGGATTAGGACCACACAAGAGAAAGGGTTATTATAAGACTGCAATGTGTGTAAGTTCATTGCTCACTGTTAAGTGTTTTACAAGTGTCTATTAGGATGATAATGGTCATGATAGGGATGGTGAGAATGATGATGTTGATGTGATAGTGGTGATGATGGTGGTGATGATGGTGGTAATGATGAGGTGATGGTGGTGGTGATGATGTGAAATTAGTGATAATGGTGGTGATGATGATGTGACGGTGGTGGTGGTGGTGGTGATGTAATAGTGGTGGTGATGATGATGTGATGTTTGTGATGATGGTGGTGGTGATGATGTGATGGTGTAGCAGCAAGTGCCCCAACATCTCCAGGGTGGCTGCCAACATGGGTTCTTAGATCTGCTTTTCTAAAGGAAAGCAACTCAAAATGGGTTAGGAAGGTTACTTCAATCAAACATATATCCTTTACCTAGTTCAGGGTAAAAAGGTCAGCACCCTGAACTTCAGAGTATACAGTCAGAAGTTTCGAAACAGAAACAGACAGATCAAGCAGAAAGGCTTCCAAACTGCCCAACGATTACATCAATACCAAATCACAGTTACCAGAGAGGGAAGCATCAACATCTGGGTTTTCAAAGCCGGGGGGTTTTCAACGGCTTCCCAGAGTCTCATCTGGTCAAATCACACAACACTTCTCAAAGTGAGGCCCAAAGCAAAGCCTCACATCAGGGATTATATAGCCTTCTCCTGGGTCAGAGAATGTCACAGCCATCTTGACCCACTGCCCAATTACAAAGCACCAAGGTGTGGGTAGCCCTGAAAAACAATCCTCCCACGACAGGCTCCAGGTGCACTTAACCTAGGGACAGGGAAGATCTTTAAATTTATATTTCCTTTACACACAGACAGAAAGATGGGGACACACAGACAGACAGAAAGGGATACACGGACAGACAGAAGGGGAGACATGGACAGAAACAAGTGGACACACGGACAGACAGATAAGGACACCCAGACAGACAGATGGGGACACACAGAAAGACAGATGGGGACACAAGGCCAGACAGATTGGGACACACCGACAGACATATGGGGACACACAGACAGGCAGATGGGGATACACAGACAGACAGAAGAGGACACACAGACAGACAGATGGGGACACATGGACAGAAACAAGGGGACACACGGATTGAAAGAATGGCATATGTGGACATACCGATGGGGATACATGGACAGAGAGATGGGGACACACGGATAGATGTGGACACAATGAAAGACAGATGGGAATACATTGACAGACAGATGGGGACACCCAGAGAGACAGATGGGAACACCTGGACAGACAAGTGGCAACACTCAGACAGACAAATGGGGCACACGGAGAGCAAAATGGGACACACGGACAGAAACAAGGGGACCCATGGATAGAACAAGGGGACACACAGACAGATGTAGACACAGAGACAAAAAGATGATGACGCACATGATGTGATGGTGGCGATGATAATGTGAAGTTGGTGATGATCATGTGATGGTGGCGGTGGTGATGATGTTGATGATGATGATATGAAGAATTGTGCTCTTTCATGCCTCTAAAGCATAATCTCTTTTCCTTGGCTCCTAGTTATGTTCCTCCTACATGCTGTGTGTATAGATAGACTCTTCTTTTTCAGTTCTTGGACCACTTGCTGGCTGGCATTGAAGACATATCTGGACACTGGGGACAGTATTACTGGAAAGACAAGTAAGAAGCTGCCAGAAATAAATCTGTGTACATGTGTAGAAATGGGGGAAAGATGAACCCTGTGACTATTTCTATTTTTCTTTTTGATTTTTGGAGGGGGAGTGTATTGCAGTCGGGGCTAAATGACTTGCCCAAGGTCATATCGCTAGTTTTTGTGTTAAGTATTTGAGGTTGGACTTGAACTCAGGTCCTCCTGACTTCAGGGTCTGTGCTCTATTCACTGCACCACCTAGCCGCCCCAACTTATGACTATTTCTGTTTGTTTCCATTGACGTGAACTGAGCTTCATCCCTTTTCTGTATCATAAAGATGATAGACAATCTCAAACAAAGGTGATGAGCTCTCTTTCTTTTTTCCTTTACCCCAGAAGGTTTGACAGTCACCAGATTGGGCCACCAGATCCCAACAGGCTGCCACACAAACTTGTAGACAAGACCTTTCTCCTGGTTATGTTGCTTTGTACCTGCTAGAGGGTTCTTTCTTTTGACCCTTTCCAGACCCACTTTCCACTGGATTCTGAGCCCTACTGCAGTGTCTTCATCAATTGTGTACCCTGGCCTCCCTGGTGGTCTGGTCCCATGTGTTCTGCTTCTGGATCAAGGTGGCCTAGCTAACAGGGAGATGTTGGTAGTGTGCCTTATAGGACAGGGTACTTCCGACCTATTTCCTCATGACTTTATATGGCCAGCTGACCTAGAAATGAGAGGAGAGACCAATTAAGTCTTTGAGTCTTTTAGGAGGTGCATATCAATTAGCCAGAAGTAGTGAACTCTCAGAAAACACCATAGATCACACTGTAGCTCTATAAACCTGAGTCCAGTGACAGAGCTGGATTACTTCCTTTCTCCATCATGTTCTCACCCTGAAGCAATGGGCAGAAAGGATTCTGTTGTTAGGGTTGGAGTTAGTGGACGATTGACACGTTCAAAGTCCAGTGGCTTTCTGAGGTTATCTTTCCACTCCACCCCCACTGCCTTTCATGGCCTGTTCTGAAATGCAAAGGGTACTTAGACCACATTCAGTTCTTGGGTGTGAGGATTATATTTTGGGTTTATTGGCATAACAAGGTACCTCATCTCATATCTAACGAAGAGACATTCTACTTCCATAGTATCTATTGAATCCTTCCCTCCTTTTCTTGAGGCAGCTAGGTGACTTAGTGTATAGAATAGTGGACTTGGAGTCAGGAAGACCTGAGTTCAAATCTTGGCTCAGACATGTACTAGCTGTGTGACTCTGGGCAAGTCACTCAACCACCATTGCCTCAGTTTCCTCAACTATACAATGGAGGCAGTAATAGCACCTCCCTGGGTTGTTGTGAGTATGAATGAAATGATGCTTGTAAAGCACTTAGCATAGTGTCTGGTACATAGTAGGTGCTTAATCAATGCTTCCTTCTTTCCTTTTCTATCCCCACCTCAATACCAAGCCCTTTGGAAGATGGGGCAACATTGTTTTTCAGTGTTCAAAATGAAAACTCCGATTTATTAAAATTTCAGCTTAATTTTCAGATATGTAGTTATGAAGCTTGACTAGCCAGATTAGAACATTTAAAGACAATTTTGCTATTTGGGCCTAGCCTACAAGAGTCCCATCCTTAAAATATTTTCTGTTTTGCTTCTTATTCCACAAACTGTCCTAGGAGTTATTCCACTGTCCTAGGAGTTAGGGAATATGCACTGTTTCTGAAAGACATGGTCTGCTCTCATGGAGTTCAGGAATAACTGAACTAGATTTATGCATAAGAAAAAATATTCTCACACAAGTCTGAAAGACATTTTGGAAGGAGGAGAGAATGGAGGTATGAAGTCCTCCTGTCAGGGCATTACAGTAGCCCTGGAGGTGGCAATAAGAAGAGCTTGTACAAAACCTGGAGTTGGTAGTGAGGTAAGAAAGAGCCACAGAGTATTGTAGAGAGAGCCACTGAATTTGAAATGGGAGGATCTGGGTTTGAATCCCAGCTCTCTTCCTTCCCAGCTTTGTGATTCTGGACAAGTCACTTTCCCTTTCTCCTGTGTTACTTCATCTCAGAAATGAGAGAGTTGGACTCTAAGGCTCATTTAGCTCTCAGTCCCATGATCCTTTTCTGTGACTACCTCCTACCCAATCTCTTACTTATTTGTGTCACTGGTATGTCCCCCCATTAAGATCAGTCTTCATTTCACAGATGAGGACCTGAGGCCAGGGATGTTCAATGACTTGGCCAAGTCAAGCAGCTAGTCGGTAATTGGAAGAGGTGTACTTGAACCCAGGCCTTCTTCCTCTCTCTACTATAGCATGTTAGCTTAGAAGGTCTTTGAGGGCAGAGACTATATCTCTTTTTGCCTTTGTGCCCTCAGTGCCTTGCAATATAGTAGGTCTTCACAAATGTTTTGGGATTGACTTGACTTGAACTAAAAGTCAACAGAGCTTTTCTGAGGAGAGTGGCCAGTGAATTCTTAGCATTTTTTTTTCTTTGCTGCCTGAACAGGTTAGAATATTTCAATAGCCAATATCTGCAGAAGATTTTGCTGCGGGATTATGACCAACCGAAGTCTAGCATCGTGCTCCTGTATGAAAAGCTAGAGAGGAAACATGCCATTGAGCTGGTAGAAGCCGGCCAGCTGGTCCATGCTCCAGCCAGTGCACCTGAGTGGTATGTATTTTTCAAGACCCTTGACTTCTCCTGCAGGTACCACCCAAAGAGCCCAGTCTTCTGGCCCTTGGGAAAATAGAAAGAGCCACCAGCACTGAAAGTTTAGGCTCGAAAATTTGCTCTTGGCAACTGTGTTTCCCTTCTTTCCTACCCTGGACCTTCACAGCTGCCTTGCTGAGCAAGGAGGGCCCAGCCCATCTGAAAGGCGGGGAAGCTGGCTACAAGGTCTCTAGCTACATGAAGAAGCCACCAGAAGATGCTTTTAAAAATCCATCTCCAAGAACAAAACTTGGAGCGTTCAAATTGACTCTTTAAAAATGAAAATGAAGTTACCTTTTGCTTCTATTGAATGAGGCATCAATAGCACTTTATAGGTTTTTTGTTTTTGTTTTTATTTTTTTGCGGGGGAAGGACAATGAAATAATGGCTGTACCAAGGGTTTCCTTGCTCTTTTTTCTCTGGATGACTGTTAAGGGAGAGAGAACTTGAAAAAGGAAGATGGTGGGGGTGAGGGAGAGAGAAAGAAGAAAGCACAGAATTCCACAGAACAGTTCGCATACATGTGCATTAAAATGGGAGTACAGCAGTTCTCCAACTGCCATGAGGTTTTTTTTTCTCTCTTGGTAAATCTTTCAATGACTTTTTGTCAGTGTTTGGAGAAGAGTTTGGAGGCTTGGTGTTAGCCTATTATGCTTCATTGATGTCTTCCTCCAAAGCTCCATCATGACCCAGAGATGATCCATACTTCTAAAAAATTATAGCAGAGGACCATAACCTCTTGTATGGTGTATCAAGCTGAAAGGGCTTTGAGTACAGTCTCTGGCTAAGTGCAGAGAGGCACGTCATGAGGTGGGCCAGTCTGCATTGGTGGGGTGAGGGTTTCTACGCTGATACCATTTTGGATCCTGGCTGTATTAGCCCACCAGAATGGGCCCATCCCATTCAGTCAGCTAGTCAGCACCTAGTATGAGTTCAGCATTTCTTCTAAATGTCATGAATACACATATACAATATTCACATTGAGGCTTGAGGAATCCTACCTAAAGTTGTGGCCATGGTTGGCTTGACTTAAGGCCCCAAATCCAAATGACTCAGGTCTAAGATCAAAGCACCAGGAGCAGGTCCCACATTTTAGAAGAGTTACTCATGGAACGCTGCTTTTTAAAGTGACTCTGATACTGGCCTGACTGTGGGCATTGGGAGTGATGCAAACAGGTGGCTAAGTCGTCCTGACCAAACTTTGGTCTGAGAGCCTGGAGGGAGAAATTGGTCCAGAAGTAAAGAAATCAGAGGCGTTCTATAGAAGAGTGATTGCAACAATGATTATAGGGATGAATGAATGAATGCCTCCTTCAGAGGCAAGTTAGAGCAAATGATGCTGTTTACCTTGTAGAAGAAAAGAGAAGACGAAGGGAGAACTGACCAATTGCCTTTGAGTGTATAGGAAGGATCTTTCAGTTCATTAGTGGGGGGAGATTCTTCTCTATTAATACAGTTCCAAACCCTCCATGACTTAGAAGACTAGCCACGTGGAATTATTAGAGCCTGCAGAGCTAAGTGACTTGTCCAAGGTCACATGGCCAGCAGGGATCAGAGGTGGCCTTGGAACTTGCTTCTTCTTAACTCCAGCTTCAGTAACCTGCCTAGCACTCCAGGCTTCCTCTGCACCTTCCAGCAGAGCTGGGAGCAGAATGCTCAAGTTAGTCTTCCTCCTTAAAGAGGACCTCACATAAGGAAGTAGGCCTCAGTGAAAATCAGACCATGCAGTTAGCCATAAAGAGAGTTTGTCAATTCACTGTTGAAACAGGATATCAAGGGATATGGTAGAAGCTTTTCTTCTGGAGAGCTTTTAAGTTAGGCCAGGCCTATTCAGGATTCAGCTCTTCTGGATTGCTCAGGTTTCCTTCCCTTGGCTTTATAAAGGGGGCTGGCTTGTCCAGATGGCTTTCTGAGGACCTTGCCAGCTCATCTCTTTTCTTTGTGAATTCAGGTGGGATGAGGCAGAGGCGGGTGCTCAGTGGAGGGATATGATTCCTTAGGCCTGATTCTTGGGAAAGGGGGTGACCCAGGGTATTTGACCTTTTTGATTTGATCAAGGTAGGACTATATAACCCATGCAAGATGGAGTAGTGAATAATCTGGGGATGTAGGCAGATATAGATAGTTAATCTGGATAATTCAGAGCCTAAATAGGAAAATGGTTTTATTGGAAATTCATATACCAACTGTCTCCATTGCCTGAAATAGCCAGATGACAGCTTAAGCCTCCATTTTGCATTAGCTGCATAAACCTGGCAGTAGGATTAGACCCAGAGACATTCTGAACCCATCAGTCATTATTTCTTCATTGAGTCTTCCAGCTCTAAGAATTTAAACTGTAAAAGAAACACTAAAGATGGGAAAGCCATAAACATTTACTGTCAGATGGAAGCCGGTAACACAGATAGGAAAACTCCAACAAGCCATTTGAAATGCCTGTGAATAATGCCTCCTGCCCAGCTTTCATGCCTTGTCTCAGTGCCTTTCTTAACTGGATATCTCATTGCCCCCACATGATTATGAAGGAGAGTCACTTTGAAAAAAACTGGTGATTCTCCAATACAGGTGGCCTTTCAGAACCCATCATTGGGACTCTCCAACCCATTTTCTGTTCAGTGGAAGGAATACTGAAGTTCTTGGTGCCAAGCACTAGACTTGTCCTTTGTATTTATTAATATTTGGGCTTGGCTATCTCTTGTTGAGGCCCACCAAGAAGACTTTTTTCCTTTTAAGGTGTAGTACTAATCTTCTCTCCCCACTCCCCCTTACTCTTATTTTGTTAACCTTTTGGTCTTCTCGTGTGTTGATAGCTTGAACGTGGGTGGTTCTCACACCTCCAGCCTCAATGCCTTCTTGTATTTGATTCCTGTAAACAACTCAGTTGTTCTCTTTTCAGTCACAGTCATGAACCAGCTACAGTAGCCATGGCCCCAGCTCCTTTGGATCAAGACCTTGTGGATAATATACAGCAGATATTGGCTACCAACCTATATAAAATCAGGAGAGGGGTAAGTAAGAATTCTTTTTAGCCCAAGTAATGCTATGGTAGCTCTATAAATGGAATGAACTTGTCTCTGTTCTGGCACATCTCACGTGGATTTTGTGAGACTGACTGGCCCCAGTGGTAGTCCACCACATTCTGGTGATGACTGACCTTCCAGTTCTAAGATTCTGGAATTTTGGGAGATATTAATAATATTCTGTTTGAGAAGATATTGGATGATGGCATGATACAAAGAATAGAATTCAATAGATATAAAAAAGCACTTGGAACCCACAGGAGGAAAGAGAGGATGAAAATCCAGTAATAAGACTGCCAATAAAAGACATAGTTATAATTCTGCCAATTTACCTGTGATTTCAGTTCCTTTCCTAACTTGTAATCATTCCATATTGTTATCCCTCAAATTCCTTCACCTGTAAGATATTACTCCCTACGTTGGGGTACAGTGTGTTATGGTAGAAAGGACACTGGACTTGAAGACGGGATGTTTGTCTTATTGTCACTCTTGTTACCTGTAAAATGGGGATAATGATGCTTGCCCAGGGTTATTGTGAGGGAAGGTGCTTTGTAAACCTTAAAGTTCTATGGAAATGGGAGTTACTGTCATTAATGATTACTTTGTGTAATTATTATGTGGAAGGGCTATGAAAAAATCTTTTCACTCTACTCTACAATTGTCACACCCATAGGAGAGCATTGTACCTAATTGTGGCTACAAAACAGCATAAAAAGATGTGGACAAACTGAGGGGAGGCATTTGGGGAAGGAGCAAGGGTGAGAGAAACATGCACATGGATGGATGGATGGATGGATGGGCAGACGGACAGATGGATGGAGGCCAGTAAAGTCCTTGAGAACAGCACCAGGGTCAACCACCAGAGGAATTATAGTTGTTTAGTTTGGAGTCAACAAGTCGGAAGTTAATTATTATTTTCAACTATGGCTTTATTAAGGAGGACATTTAAGCAGGCATTTTGTCTGGCTCTGCAAGCCCCAGTCAGATCCAACAGGATGCACTTTTGCTTGGATATAAGGAATAATTTCTTAAATAGAACTTGGGAATGGGTGGCCTTGTGAGGGGGATAGAATCTTAATTCTGAAAGATTCTTAAAGAAGAGAGATCATAAATAAAGCATTTCTTAAGCACTTGCCATGTGCCAGACCCATAAGAGGGTAAAAAGACCAAAAAATCAGCCCAAAGGCAGGGGTTAGGGCCATGTAGGCGAACCTTTTCGATCTTTTCCAGCCTTTATATTCTCTCTATGCTACCAACCACATGCCCAGCTGTTCAGGGCTGTGCTGGAGTTATTCAACACAGACTCGCACAAACCAATTGTTAAATTTTCAGCGTGAGCCTTTAACACTTAGAAATCAGCAAATGCTACATATCAGGACTTTATGGATTGTTTTGTTGATTGTCTAGACTTAAAAAAGTCATGGAGAGACTGCTAATGTAGATTAAACTTAAAAGCGTGTCATGCTTACATCCCCCAATCTGGTTGGTAAACATCAATCCACCTCCGTGTTGTCAGCTTCCAGAGTGGACCCTAGAGCTATAGCAAAATAGAGCAAAGAGGCCCTGGCCTGGCCCTGGCTTGCCGTGCTAGTGGCACATAGGAGATTGCCTGCCATGCCTGTCAAAGTTCTTAGTAATGGGTGAGCCTCGTGCCTCTGCAGTGCTGTCCCAGCAACCTCAGGAGACAGGCCAAGGCTTGTCTTAGATGGTGATTGAGTCTGGTCCTTTAGGCTAAGAGCAATATGTCTGGGAGACCATTGAGAGGTGTGACTAGAGACAGATGGCAAGGAAATTGAGTTCTTTGAAAGGCAGAGTCCTTTTTCTTCTAGCTTTAGTATTCTTATAAGAACTTATTTTGGGGAGGAAATTGTGGATAACTGTGATTTAAGATGTCATATGAGTCTAAGAATGAGGGGCATTTTAAGAGGGCATGCATATATATGGGGGAAATAGGTTAACCACCTATTTTTTGGTTTACTGTCCTGTGAAATGCATATAATCTAAAATAATTCCCAATTTAAGCCAATTTGAATCATGTGTGCTTAGAAAGTTGAGTTGATTTCATCAGGACCCTTCATTCTGTCTGCTTTGTTCCTGGCTGTGTTTCCAGGCTCCTGCATATAACAGACATACCCTTCCAGGAGAAGCAGGGGCAGCTGAAGAGGCCAAAGAAATTCTCATCCGAAGACACAGGAGCCTGCGCCACAGCCTTTCCAGAAGTGATTGGGAGCGAGCTGTCACAGAGGTGGGAGTCTTCTGAAAGACACTGAGGGAGGGCTTGATTTACTCACCCCAGTCTTTTAGGGCAAGTGTGGCTATCTGCAGTCAGAGCTGTGACCACAAGATGTGACTACTCCCTCAACTAATGCACTGATGCCCATGTGCGACTTTTCCTGAGAGCCTCTGGAGAGAGAGGATTTGTATTCAGGAGACCATTTTCTGGGTCACTGAATATTTCACAGATATCAGTGTAGCCCTTGAGCTGGCCATCTGTTGGCCCTAATTCGTGATACATAGTGGGCCTACCTCCCTCTCTGAGGATGCCCTTTTCTTTTTCTTATACCATGATCACTTCCTAAGAACTTCCTTCCTTTATCCTCTCCCCCAAATAGAACCCTGCCTTGTAACCAGTCAGTGTCGCCAGACAAACCAAAATGATACAATGGCCTTGTGTGACCTTGGATGCCTCATTCCTCTGCTCTTTCCTGAGAGGAGGAAGCCAGGATGGCTTCACAAGCAAGTCCTCTGTAGTCTTTTCTTGATAGTCCTTGATAATTCCTTGGTAATTTGGTTGGAATGGCAATACACATGCAAACTATTTTAAGTGGCAGCATTAATTTTTTAAATGTCTAGTTGTTTTCCTTTCACTGCAATGATCATGTCAGCTGGTCTCTTGACTCTGTTTCTTTTCTCTGTATCAGTTTGAGCAGGTCTTCATATTCATCATTTCTTATGGTCTGCTAATATCCTATTGCACTCACAATTGCCCAGCCATTCACTAATCACCAGGTATCCACTTTTCTTCCAGGTCTTTGTCACCACAAAAAGTGCTGCGCTAATTTTTTTGTTTTGTTTTGTGTATGGGATTTTAGTCTCCTTGGGGTGTGTGCCTATGAGCCCTACCTTGCAAGGTCAAAGGGTGTGTGAGTTCAGTGGCTTTAGTATGATTCCAAGTTGTCTTCCAGAATTATTGGATCAGCTGATTCCATCAGCTGTGCTTACGTTAATGGGTTTCTTTCCACACTTCCTCCAATAGTTCTAATTTATTTTTGTATTTTGATATCTTTACCTATATGATGAGTGTTAGTTGAAATCTCAGACTTATTTTAATTTGCAAGTTGCTTAGTATTAGTGATTTCATATGGTTGTTGATAATTTGCATTTTGGCTTCCGGAAAGCTCCCTCTTAGAATCCTTGACTTTAAAGAGTGACTTATTCTTATATGTTTCTATCAATTCCCTCTATGTCTTATTTTTTTAAGCAATTGGGGTTAAGTAACTTGCTCAAGGTTATGCAGCTAGTCATTATTTATGTGTGGGTGCTCATTTTCTGAGGCCGGATTCAATCCTGGGTCATTCCAACTCCGAGGCCGGTGCTCTTACTCACTGTGCCACCTAGCTGCCGCCCCCCCATATGTCTTAGATATCAGAACTTTATCAGAGATCTTTGTTGCAAAGATTTTTCCTAATTAAATGTTTCTCTTCTAATTATAATTATGTTAATTTTTTGTAGGAAAACTTTTAAATTCTTTGTAATTGAAATGGTCTGTTTTCTCTTCTTTTATCATAGTAATTCTTTCCCTAGTCATAGCTGTCTTTCATTTCATTCTTTACCAGTGTCATTCCTTTCATTTGCCTCTGATTTTTCATAAGATAACCTTTTATCATTCTGGTCATGTATCTGTTTGTATCTTATTGGTATATTTTTGTGACCTAAACCTAATTTTGCTAAGTTGCTTTCCAGTTTTCCCAGAAGTTTTTGTTGAATAGAGAATTCTTTGGGTTTATTGAATACTGGCTACTAAATTCAATTGCTTCTGAGTTTTACTTACTAAGTCTCTTCCATTAATCAACTTGTCTGTTTTTTGAATCAGTACCAAATAGTTTGGATGAATACTGCTTAATAGTATTACTTGGGTTATGCTAATACTAGTCTCCCTTTATTCTTACTTTTCCCATTATTTCCTTATTATCATCTTAGTTGTTGCTGTTGTTGTTGTTACTATAAGAGACTGAGTCTCCCTATCTCTCCCATGCCAGAGGTGCACAGACTACTTCCTGGGCCCAATCCCACTGATGACTGGCATGAAAGCTTTGACTCGTTCTGTTTCCAGCCTGAGCTAGTGTGGCCCCCATTCCTGGAGGTTCACCCAGTAGACTTAATCTGCTGCAGCTCAGAATTCCTAAACTCACACAGTCCCCCAGCCTTGACCTCCCCATTAGCAGGAATTCAAGGCATGTACCACTGCTTCTAACTGCTCTTCCAGTTTTTGCTTTCTCCAGATGAATCTTGTTATTATTTTTTCTAATCTAAAACTGGCCCCTTGGCAGTTTGACTGGCACAACAATAAGGAGGCAAATGATTTTCAGTAGCAGCATCCATTTTTATTTTATTAGCACAGCCCAGCCACTATTTCCCCTCTTCTTTTTCTGCCAGACACACACTTGATGTCATTCCCAAAGAAACCCACTCTGAAATCTACAAAACTAGAGATCAAAAGAAGAGAAAAAGGTTGGAGTTAGGTGGAGTTAGGCAGGGAGGCCTCTGGTGAGGCTGCACACACATCGACCTTGACCTTGGTCTTACAAAAAGGGTTACCCAGGTTTGTTTTGGCAAGGTAGATGGGAAGGATAGGGCATTCCGAGTGGGGAGAATTGCATCAGCACAAAAGGCATGACACATGGCATATGTGAGCAGTAAAGACCACACAAAAGGCCAACAGATACTCTCTTTACAATAGCTAATGCTTAGAGGACGCATCGATAACTTCTTTCACGCTTCGCCACTTGGGTCTCTGGCATTTTGATGGTGTGGGGACACCGCCCTCAGCTCTTTGATGACTTGCATAGATGTCCCTTAGAGTTCTTGTGGCCAAGCTTGTGGGAAGCCATACTGCTTGTTGGAAACTAGCAAGACAGTCCTGTCCCCAGCTCCTTGGCAGGCCAGGCAGATAGTGATGAGATACAAAGAAAGACTAGAGGGCTTAATAGAAAGAACTCTTAACAGAATCTGTATTTGCAAGTATTAGCATATAAATACAATATTTGCAACATTTATTTTAACAGGTAAAATTTTAAGAATCATCATCATAAAAATCATTTTTGCAAGTAAATTGTAACTGTGTTTGTAACTCTGAAGTAAGAGCATCCCTTCCTTCCCTTATCATCTCCTTTTCTCCCTTCCCCTCCCCTCCCTCCCTCCTCTTCACCCCTCTCCTCTTCCACAAGGACTTAGGTACAGTTTTGGGATTAACTCAGAATCTTGTGTCCTTACCCAGGGGACCTTTTGGAAATTCAGTATCTGCCCTATTTAAAAACAAAACAAAACAAAACAAAACCCTTGGCTCATGCCCACATCCAGGGTAACCCTAGGAACTTCAGTATTTGACTGATTTTGCATCCCCCCCAAAGGCGTACTTGGTTTCCCTGAAAGCATTAAAGACAGAAAAGGTTTTGTTTATGCAACAAAAGGATAGAAAGGGCTTGTACCTTAACTCATAGACAGCCGGGAAAGCTTTCCTCTACCTCCCCACAGGGTACAATCCTATCTTCTAGTACTACTCTGCTTATTCGTTACTACCCTACTGAGCTTGGGGGCTCTAGCCCTTAGGGTACTGCCCTGTTCAGCTTCGGGTTGCTAGGGAGATGACTTTTCACCTTCATCTCCCAGAGCCTCACTGGCCTCATGACCAGTAAAGGGCAGAGATGGGACATGGGGGTCCCCGGTGTTGCTCGATGCCTCATTGCCGCTTGGTTCTGCCATTTCCTGCTGTATCAGTTTTCCTTCACCTTGCAGCATCTGGTCACTCTGTTGGTGATTCAGCATCCTTGCCTGGCGCTCGCTGCTTCTTTCCAGGGACCACATGGATGCAGCCCCCTTTAAGCCAGGCCTCTCTCCAGCTCCGGGGGCTGCTGCTCTCTCTGTCCACTGCCAGCTCCTGTCAGCTCTTTCCCTCAGGGGCCACATGGATGTAGGAGACTTTAGCTCAGGCCTCTCTCCAGCTCCAGGGGCAGCTGCTCTCTCTGTCCACTGCCAGCTCCTGTCAGTTCTTTCCCTCAGGGGCCACATAGATGCAGGGGCCTTTAGCTCAGGCCTCTCTCCAGGTCCAAGTGTACCTTGGCATCTCCATCTCTTCTGGCCCCCTACTTCCTCCGAGGCTGCATGCGGTTCTGTGTCTCCACCGGCTCCATCTACCCTGGGGCTGTGCACACGGAGCAGAGGGATCTCTCCTGGCACGCGTGTTGTGTTGCGTCTCATTCTGACTCCCCTGAACTGCTTGCTGCTTTCAGGTCTATGTGGCAGATTTCTCTGTCTGTGTCTCCTGTGGTCCAGATGTTCCCTCTTTTATGGAAACTGTTGTCCTTTTGTGTGTGCACCCTGGGGAAGCCCTGGCATGTGAGGGAGGGAGGGGCATACCCACCTCCTCTTGGCCCATGCTTGCTACAAATTAATAATATTTAAGAACCTGCCATGAGAAGAAAATGCAAATAAGCAGAGGAATTTTTATTCTAGCCAACAATGCAGTTCAGATAAATGAGAATTATTGGAACCAAGTAACCTAGGAGAAAGCTTATCACGAACATGTTGTATAACAGGTTTTTTGGATACAATGCCAATAATGTTCTTTCTGGAACTGTGGTGCATATGTTGATTAATATTGTTTGTCCTGTTCTGGCCTGGCCCAGAACCACTACTGACCTTGAACTCCAAAGGACAGTGAGAAGTGGTCAATAACACTCAGAAGCTCTCAACAGCAGGCAAGCAGGCTTGTGAAAATGATGGGCCATTTTACTAAATATGACATCCCAGAAGGGAAGGCGAGAAGACCATCAGGGTAGGAGGCTGAAAACCTGGATTTGAATATCACGTTTGCCACTGACTTCCTGGAAGACACAGGCCCTTCCCCTCTTTAGGCCTCTGTTGTTTCCTCAATGACTTCCCAGGCCATCAAATCATTTCTATAGAGCTGCAAGGTTCTTACAGTGTAAGGTCATGGTTCTTGCAGAGTACAGAGAGTGTTTCTCTTCTCTACCCCTCTTCCCCCAACCCTGGGACTTATATCACTTAACATTTATTTAGTTTGCATTTTACAGAAGGGGAAACTAGGCCCAGAGAAGCCAAATCCAAGGTCACTCCTGTTATAAGAGGCAGAGACAGAATTTGAGCCCTCCCTTCACGAAGCCTCCCTTTACAGCTCCAATAATCTCTGAAACCCAAAGATTCTCATATACTAGCTTTATATTTGAACTGAACAGAATCATAAAAAAGAAGGAAATCAAACCATGGTTAGAATGATGGCCTTTCCTTCATAGGGATAATAATAGTAATATAATAACTAAAACATTTATATATGTGCCAGGCACTGTGCTAAGTGCTTTATAGTTAATAGCTCATTTAATTCTTCCAATAATTCTGGAGAGTAGGGGCTATTATTATCTCCATTTTACAGGTGAGGAAACTGAGGCACAGAGAGGTTAAGTGGCTTGCCCAGGATCACAGAGCCTGGATCTGTCCGAGGTGGGACACGAACCCAGGTCTTCCTGAATCTTAAAACTAGCTTTCTGTCTATGCTACCATTCCAATATAATTAAAATAATAATGGGCTTCCATTTCTAAAATGCTTTCAAGTTTTAACAGTGGTTTTTTCAGTGCCACAGTGAAAGAGAAACAAAGGGAGACATTTCAATATGAAAAACCAAAAGGTCCCTAATGAGAAACTGAGATTTGTAGAGGCTGAGAAACTGACTTCAGGCCCACAGTATTGGAGAGAGGCTGAAGTAAGGCCTCTGGATGGCTTCCCAAGACAGCCCAAACTCTTCCCACTACGCCACTGAAGTATTGGGTGGTTCATTTTCATTCATTCATTCCCTCACTGTGGTGAGAACAATATTCTTTCCCTATTATGGCTAAGTACATTCCCTTTTGTTCACTATTAGAGAGATTATAAGTGTCTTGATTAATTCCAGTTTCAAACCTGAAGTCCCAGCAGACTGGCCTGAGTCAGGCCTGGCCTGTTACACTTACTCAGTAAACATTTATTAGACACTTCTCCAGTGAAGAACTCTGTGCTCAGGGAGAACTGGAAAGGTGAGATGTGGCCCTCCCCCCTGGAGCTCACAGTCTAGGTCGGGATTAGACCCTAAAACTTAGAATGCTGCTGCTGCCCCAAATCATGTGATACCTGCACTGCAGAGTCCCCACACAAAGGAGCTATGTGAGATGTGAGGGGAATGACCATCACAGACCAGGCAGTCAGGAAAGGCTTCCTTGGGGAGATAGAATTTGATTTGGGTTCTAAAGGGCATATGGGAATTCAGCAGGCAGAGAAAGGAAGCAAAGTCACTGTAGACATTTGGAACAGTGTGAGTAAAGGCATGACTCAAGGAGGGAAAGTGTAGACATACTCTTCAGGCAGAGAGTTGTTGCTTGGTCGTTTTGGTGTTTTCCAACTCTTTGTGACCCCATTTTGGAATTTCCTTGGTAGAGATGCTGGAGTGGTTTGCCATTTCCTTCTCCAACTCATTTTACAGATGAGAAAACTAAGGCACACAGGGTTAAGTGACTTGCCCAAGGTCACACAGCTAGGAAGAGTCTGAGGCAGTCAGGAAGACTCTGGGTCCAGTGCTTTATTCACTGTGCCACCTACCTACCCTTGGACAGAGAGTGGCACAGTTTGAATGAAGCATGATGTCTTCTCAAAACAGCAACATGGAAAGGTAGGGGACTCCAGCCTGCCTAGCGAAAGTACTTCTTTAGGAGGCAGAATGGAGGACTTGTAAGCTTTTGAGCAGGAGGGATGTATCCCATAGAGAGGATCTTAGGGGTCATCTAGTACAGCCATGTAATTTTATGTAGGGGATAGCTAAGGCCCAGAGACCTGGAGCCAACCTCACTTTCTCTTCTTTGTTAGTGAAACCAAAAATAAAGTCAACAAGAAGCTAAAAGAGGGCATTTGAACCCTCCTTCAATGACAGCAGTGCTTCAGGGCCTATGGACCAATGCCTGAGTATGTTGGGTACATTCCATGACAGTTTTTAAAGGTCATGGAGCTAGCAGGTAGCAGAATAAGGAAATCGGTCTGTTTCTGCTCCTCCCAGAGCTGTGTGCCCAGCTCTGGGTACAGGGCCCTCTCTGCTCTCTGGTCTGCTTCTCCACCATGGCCCTCACATTAGCATGGGAGTGCTCTTCTCAGCTTTTACATCGTGGGGCTATACTTCTAAAACTGGAGACCTCATAAAGGACTAGCTCTTAACAGTCTTCCTCCACCAAAGCTAATTCATTTCTTTAATAGAGGAAATAGCTGTTCCCTGTCTTCAGGCAGGATTGTCTTCTGCAGGCAGGTAGGGGACATCTAGGCTAAGTGCGTCACTTTCCCAGATGGTACTCCTGAAGCCACCAACTTGGAGAGGAGGAACAAGGAGAGGAGTTTCTTGCCCCTATGAGCACTGCTCCATTCCTGTGGTATTAGCCACTGAGGTAGGGGTGTCTGTGTATACAGATGAACACACATATGTGTTCATGTGTGTGCACGCACCATACAGGTACATGGCATAATTCACATGTGAAGTTGTGGGGTGTTCATGTCTGTGTGTGTGTGTGCACTTGTGGTGTATATTATGTTATGTGTGGATATGTGCAATAGGTACATATGTCTATGATATATGTGTGTACTGTTGTGTATATGTATAGTGTGTATACATGTGTGTATCTGTATGAAATCTATTGTGTGATGTGTGTATTGTATGTTCATAGTATGTGTGTGTGTGTGTGTGTGTGTGTGTGTGTATGTGTATGTGTATGTGCTGGGTGTAGAGGAGGCTGGAGTGGCAGCTCCCCAGAGAAGTTTTCCAGTGCTGGGGCGGTCCAGACCCAGTTCCTCTAGGCTTATGGTGATACTCACCTTCATTAGAATTATTTTATCTTGTTCCCAGAAGCTTCTTCTTTTAGGATGAGTCATTTGGAGGCTCCATAGAAAAGTAAAGTTGGGAGATGGGATTTGGAGGATCATTTTCTTTTGATGAAAAGCTTGTTTTAGACCTAGAGTATAGTGTAGAAGGAAGCCTAAAAATAATAATGGGAAAATGGATGATCCCCACTCCACTGCTCCATCCCATGTTCCTATCATGCTTTGCCCTGGGGAGGAGTGATGGAATCTCAGTGACTAGGAATGATGACCTTAGTTTGGCCCATTGTGGATAGGGCCTTCCCCTTTTCACTAGATTGATAGAAAAGGACATTACTTGCAGAGTTGGCTGTTTGTACCGTTGGAGACTTTTAGAAGGAGAGTTGAGCACAGACAAGGCCAGGAGAGCTAAGAGCAGTCTTGCATACCTTGGGGGAAAGCTTTCTTCCTGAGGGCTGGGGTTGGCAACTTCCACCTCAACCAAATGGCCCCCCAGTCTCCTGTTGCTATCTTTCAGGTATGCCTCTCCACAGTTGGGTCAAGAACTCTCTTATCCTTTTAAGCTCGTGGGTGAGAGCTTGGTGCAAATGTGGTGTGCCTTGGCCTCTATCCCGAGGCAGCCATTAGCAACTAGAAGAGGTCGTGCAGGTTCCCAGCCTCTCCCCTTGAAACAGTTGGCACTCTGGTTTGCGCTCTGTACTTGGCCCTCTCTTGGAATTCATCCCAAAAGACGAAAGGGCCTCACTCTGCAACTGACCCTAAAAACCAGTTGACTAACTAACTGTTACCCATCGACAAGAACCCGAGGCAGCTTAGGTATGTCCAGTCCCTGAGACTCCATCACCCAGCCTTAGATGCTATCCTAAGGATATCCCAGTAGATATCTATCAGTCTGTTCAACAGAGGACATCGGTGACTGTGTCTACATCCTTCCCAGGAAAAAGAGTCCCAAGGAAAGCTTTGCTTCCTCAACCTGATCTGATTCTTTTGATCACCCTTCTATCTACAGACACCATGGGAAACTGAGGCCCAAAGGGGTTTGGTGAGTTGCTAAGGCCAATAGTAAGTAGTAGTAAGTAAGTAGTAAGACTAGTAGTAAGTAGCAGAGCTGTGATTTGAGCCCAAGTTCTCTGACTTTTTCCACTGTAGACTTGTATAACCTGTTATAAAAACATGTGGGAACAGAGAAGGTACATGTTACAACAGCTCCAGATTGGAACGCAGGGAGACAGAAGGGAGATGGAGGATCCAAGTTCATATCTCATCTCTCTGCCTGTTACTAATGGCGTAACCTTGGACAAGTCACTTCCCTCAGTCTAGGCCTCATCTGGAAGAAGAAGGGCTTGTACGAGCTGATCTCTAAGATCCCTTCTAGTCCCACAGACCAAACATTTGCTATTTTGGATAATAGATCAATGAGAGCATAACACAATGTACAGCTTTCTTTTGCTACTGAGATGATGAAGTTTGACCAAGGTTGCTATGGACCATCAGTACCAGAGAAACCTTTTTCTAGAGGTTTTCCCGGTTGAATTTGCTCTGATACCTGTTGTCAGCCTGGCTCTCTCCTTTCTTTGCTAGAGAAACCAAAATTAAAATCAACTAAAACTTTTTGGTTAAGAATATAGAAATGAATTATGCCTTGATGAAGATTAGAATTTATATCCTCTTTCAAATAGATAAAGGAGCTGAGGTCTGTGTTAGAATGATTGGATACATGGTACATTCTGAGGCAAACTCAGAATATTTGTCAGAGGGGCTTAGGAAGAAAACTCTTGTCAAATGCCCATCCAGCTGGGCTCTAGGGAGTACCTATTGTGTGTAAGGCCCACAGGGCCTAAGTGCTAGGCAGTGGGGATACAATGACAGAAAGAGAAGATGGTCCTTGGCTTCCAAGCACTTCTGTTCTGCTGGGAGGGGGTGGAGGTGGGAAGGATGCTCCCCAGAACTTTCTTTCAGCTGCTCCAGTAAGAGTGAGTGAGGGACTGACTTTCTGTTGCTCACATTGAGACATCACAGAGACCATGCAGAGCTCTGTTCTGGTTTTTACCACCAGATGGAACCATTAGAATTGGATTCACAAGTGACAAATCACAATCCTTGAAGAGCAGCCCTTCTGACCCAATGATGGAAGCAGAGAATACTAGGTCCTTGCTTGCAGGGTCACTGTTCTAGCCACCCCAGACCCAAAATAGGAAAGTAAGTGTGTGTGTGTGTGTGTGTGTGTGTGTGTGTGTGTGTGTGTGTTTTCTAGGGAAGGTATTTTTTTGAGGCTTGGAATGTGATTTCATGGAGCGTGCTTCTGTTAAATATTCATCAAGGGTCAAGATCAGGCAAGCCTTGATTTCCAGGGTCTTAGGAGGGATTTGGTGAGTTCATGGCCTTGAACTTTGTCATATATGAACACCCGGACTTCTAAGTAATATTAAAGTGGAAATGCCTTAGTGATATGTTCACAAAGAGAAAAATTAGGAATTACCACCATTTTAATTAGCTTAGGAGAGTTAATTTTCAGGAAAACTAACAATCTTTTTAAGAAAAATGCTTGTGGGGTAAAAACCCTGCTGTGACTTTAATAAAGGCACTGCGCAGTTAATAGATCTGATATGGAAGGTATTAGAACACTTGGTTTTCTTTTCTTTTCCCCTAATTCTCTCATCCAGTCATCCATTCAGTCAACACATTTCTTAAGTACCCTCCATATCCAGGGGCTGTGAGGGCTTGTGTGGGGGTTACAGAAAGTACCCAACCAACCTTTGACCTTCCATCAAGGGGGAAACCACCCCATAGCCACCCAGTGCATCCCAGTCCACTTTGGGACAACTCATTTCCTTAGTTTTTACAGTGTTCTGCCACCTATTGGAAGTCGAGCTAGGCAGCCTTTAAAACTCCTTTCAGCTCTGGTTCTATGATTTCCTCTAAAAACCCCTCCTAGTGAAGCAAAAACAATCCCTGTTCTCAAGGAGCTCACAGTTTAACATGGGAGACAGCATACAAACAATTATGTACTGACGCTCTAGACAGGATAAAGTGGTGATAGTCAGCAGAGGGAAAGCACTGGCATTAAGGGGGATCAGGGAAGATGGGATTGCAGAAGGATTTGAGTTTGGACTTGAAGGAAGCCAGGGAGGAGAAGAGGGAGAGATGAGGAGGGAGGGCATTCCAGGCAGGGGGCACAGAGTAAAGAGATGGAGTCTGTGCAAGGACTAGCAGGAGGCCAGTGTAGTTGAATAGGAGAGAACATAGAAGGGAGTAAGAAAATGGGAAAGATAGGAAGGGGCTAGATCATGAAGAGCTTTAAAAACCAAAGGGAAGATCTGATCATTGATTCTGGAGGTAGTAGGGAGCCAGTACAGTTTGTTAAGTAGATCAGTAATATGGTCAACCCTGCCCTATAGGAAGATCAGTTTGACTGCTGAGTTAAGGATGGACCGGAGTGGGGAGAGACCTGAGGCAGGCAGAGCCCCTAACAGCTGTGGCAATCATCAGGGCATGAGGTGATGAAGGCCTGTACCAGGGAGAGGGTGGCAGTGTCAGAGGAGAGAAGGGGGTTATTCAAGAGATGTTACAAATGTCCAGGACTTGGCAGCAGGTTGGTTGCAGGGGTTCAGAGGGAAGAGTCAAGGTGACTAGGAGTATGATGCTCTCAACAATAATAGAGACATTTGGAAGCCAGGCAGGTCGGAGGGCAAAGATACTGAATTCTGTACTGTTCATGCTGAGCTTGAAATGCCCATCATTTTGAGATGACTAAGAGAGAATAGGAAATGTGTGAAGGTAGTTCAACAGAGAGACTAGGGCTGAAGACAAGAGAGGCGAGTGTCACCTGCATAGAGATGCCACACGGTAGGACACAGGAGACTGACATTAAGACAGGTAGGAAGAAAGCAGTTTCAGGAAAATCTAGAGAAGAGAGAATATCCAGGAGAAGAGGGCGATCAACGGGGTGGAAGAGAGGTCAGGAGGGATGAGGACTGAGAAAAGGCCATCCAGCAGATCTGCCCACTAAGAGTCCTTCATAATTCTAGAGAGAGAAGTTTTGGTTGAATGATGAGGTAGGAAGCCAGACTGCAGAGAGTTAAGGAAAGAGTGAGAGGAAAAGAAGTAAATGAGAGGAGAGACTAGAGAGGATGGATAGATGATTAGATGGATGGATGGAGTCTTGTGAAAGAGAGGAGAGACTAGAGAGGATGGATGGATGGATGGATGGATGGATGGATGGATGGATGGATGGAGTCGTTGTGAAAGAGAGGAGAGACTAGAGAGGATGGATGGATAGATGGATGTATGGATGGAGTCTTGTGAAAGAGAGGAGAGACTAGAGAGGATGGATGGATAGATGGATGGATGGATGGAGTCTTGTGAAAGAGAGGAGAGACTGGAGAGGATGGATGGATAGATGGATGGATGGATGGAGTCATTGTGAAAGAGAGGAGAGACTGGAGAGGATGGATGGATGGATGGATGGATGGAGTTGTGAAAGAGAGGAGAGACTAGAGAGGATGGATGGATAGATGGATGGATGGAGTCTTGTGAAAGAGAGGAGAGACTAGAGAGGATGGATGGAGATATGGATGGATGGATGGAGTCTTGTGAAAGAGAGGAGAGACTAGAGAGGATGGATGGATAGATGGATGTATGGATGGAGTCTTGTGAAAGAGAGGAGAGACTAGCGAGGATGGATGGATAGATGGATGGATGGATGGAGTCTTGTGAAAGAGAGGAGAGACTAGAGAGGATGGATGGAGATATGGATGGATGGATGGAGTCTTGTGAAAGAGAGGAGAGACTAGAGAGGATGGATGGATAGATGGATGTATGGATGGAGTCTTGTGAAAGAGAGGAGAGACTAGAGAGGATGGATGGATAGATGGATGGATGGATGGATGGATGGATGGATGGAGTCTTGTAAAAGAGAGGAGAGACAAGAGAGGATGGATGGATAGATGGATGGATGGATGGAGTCATTGTGAAAGAGAGGAGAGACTAGAGAGGATGTATGGATAGATGGATGGATGGATGGAGTCGTGAAAGAGAGGAGAGACTAGAGAGGATGGATGGATAGATAGATGGATGGAGTCTTGTGAAAGAGAGGAGAGACTAGAGAGGATGGATGGATGGATGGAGTCGTTGTGAAAGAGAGGAGAGACTAGAGAATATGGATGAATGCAGCAAGTGAGAAGTCTTTGAGGGTGAGAGAGGTAATAAGGAAGCACGCTGTCATACTCCTACTTATGCTGCCAAATCCCCAGCCCAATGTTCTTTGCAATCATCACCAGTGTTCTTCCCCTACACAGCTGACCCATCCCTGTTTTCATTCTCTTCTAGTTCTCCTTCCTTTGTATAAGAAAACATAGATTTAACTGGCAGGGGCTGAGTAGTTCTAGGGAGGGAGAAAGATGAATGAAATGACCAGAAGTGTCCACTCCATCAAGAATTTCACCCTTTCTGTTTCTTAGTTTCTTGAAACATTAATAGATAAATTCATTGTTATTAAAGAAAATTAAAAAACTTCAAGTCTATTGAAATTCGTATGGTGGCTTTATTTCTCACTGTTTTGTGGTTGGTATATCACTTAGCGTAGGCTGACTGCAGAATTCTACATGTACACCTTTCCATTTGAGTCCAGGTGGCCCAGCCATTCTTGTTGCATTCACCTTGAATTAGGGGCAGAGTCTTATTTCAGCCCTCAGCTTCCTAGATGCCTTGGCTATTCCTGTTATAGAAGTGCTCTAGTCTCCACAGAGCACTCAGTAACAACAATTGGCACTTACAGGGCACTTGAAGGTTTACCAAATGCTTTATATACATTATCTTATTTGCTCTTTACAGCAATAGGCAATACCTGTTATTATCCCCATTTTTAGAGCTGAGTAAATTGAGACTTAGGGAGATTAAGTGACTTATCTATGGTCACTAGACCACAGTGAGTGTCAGGCAGCGAATCTGTGCTGATTGCAAATCTCCAATTCTCTCCACCATACCATTTGGCTTTGCTAGTCTCTCTCCAGAGCTACAGCCTTACATAGGCATCTCGTGTGGTAGTCTCACCAACTCCCGGGAGTGCAATGATCACAGGTCTATTTATCCAGCCTTAACCTCCCTCCTGACCTCCAGTCCTACGTCACCAACTGGCTTTTTAGCATCTTCAAGTCAGCATGTTCAAAATTGAACTCATTCTCTTCCCCTGCCAGTGCTCCCCTCTTCCTTCATTCCCTGTTACCATCGAAAGGACCACCATATTCCCAGACACCCAGGCTTACAACCTAATACCCTCCTTGACTCCTCACTCCCACTCACCTCACATGCCCATTCTGTTGCCTAGAGTAATCTTTCCTTTTCTGTTTTAACCTTCCCAGCATCCCTTGTTTATGTCCTCTTCTCTCTGCTTATATCCGTCACCCTGGCACAGGCTTGTCTCTCATCGTGCCTTTCCTAATGTAATAGGCTTCAGTCTCCCTGCCTCCTCACTCTAGTTATCTTCAGTGCAGGTGCCAAGTGTTGATCTGACCATGTCATCCTGCTTGCCCCTTAGTTAGTAACCTCCAGTGGCTCCCTATTCACAATCCTCTGGCATTTAATGTTCTTCCCAAAGTGTCCCCTTCCTAACTTTCCACTATTGTACCTTACTTATCTCCATACACTCTATGAGCCAGCGTCATGGGCTAACTTGCTATTCCCTGTATGTGACACTTCATTTCCTTTCTCCATGACTTTGACTGGCCTTCCTACCTGGAATGCTTACCATCTTCACCTTCACCTCCTAATTTTCCTTACTTCCTCCAAGACTCAGCCCAAATGCTGCCTTCTTTAAGAATTGTTTTTCCCTAGAACCCTAAGCTGCTAGTACCTTCCTTCTGAGATACATCAGCTCTGTCTCTATCTTGTATTTATCTAGATATCTTCATATTGCCTCTCATTAGAATTTATGCTCCTTGGTGGAAAGAACCTATTCTTGCCATTCCTTGTATGTTCAGCTTTTAGTAAGGTTCCTGGCACATAGTGGGCATTTAATGAGTGCTTATTAACTTGACTTAATGACTCGATTTAAAATTGGACCAGACTCTAGAGATCATTAAATACAGCTTCCTCATGTTACCGAGAAGGAAATCAGGGCCCAGAAGTTTGAAGTAATCGTTCAAGGTCATATGTAAGAGAGTCTGGATTTGAACCCCGGCCCTCCATCCAAGTTCAGTGCTTCACTACCCTATTAGTGACCTCAGGTCTACTAATTTAACCAATATTTACAATTATGTCTTCTAGTTCTTTATCCTATATTTGTACTAGTAAATTCTCAGTTTTCTGTTTTTCCATATCTGTTGTCTTCATTCTCCCTTGCTCTGCTGTGGCACCCCCCCGCCCCCATTCTTAATCAGATTCAGTAGGTACTGCTATATTATTAACTCACATTTGTTCCCAGGACTCCCTCAGCCTATGGAAGAGGCCCCATTCTTGCCTTTGGCATGGTTTAGAAATGGAGCAGTGATTTTTGGTTCCCTTGCTTGGGTAGTTTTGTGTGTTACATACCAAAGAGTGAATAGAAATGACGCACTATGGCAGCTGTTGGGGCAACTGATGGAGGGAATGCTAATTATGCTCAATCTTAATGTTCTTTGTTGAAAGGCACTCGAAAGTTACTGACTGCAGATTAGCCGCAGGCATGGACACCTGGCTCTGGCTGGATCGTGTATCTTGGTATCAGCCCACATGCTAGATGAGAAATGGTGGTGCACTGAACTTGTGCGGACTATACAACATTTGTTGAGTCCATTCAGGACAATTGGGCTGTTGCAGACATGCTTGTCGGGGAGCTATGGCTCCATCCACAGTGCTCATACATGCTGATAGTGGTACATTGATGGCAATTTTATTTGGGTATATGTGCATGTACATGTGTAATGCCTATGTGTGCATGCTTGAGAAGGCCCATTCTACATATATCAAAGCTGGGCTGTGTCTCTGAATGATCAGAACACCAGACTATCATAGTCATGGCCTGCCTTATGTTATAGGCATTTGTGTGCCTGTCTCATCATCTCCCCTATTGAATTGGGAACCATGGGAGGGCAGGGCTCCGGTCATTTTTTCTTCGTATTCCTTGCTGTGGCTAGAATGATGACTTGTAACTACTATGTGCCCCTTAATATATGCATATATATGGATATATGTGTATACATACGTATACATACATACATATATATGTGTGTATACATACATACATACACACATACATATATATATATATATACACACACACATATATTAGTGGAATGAGCTGTTGAAAATAACATTGGTAGAATTTTGCTGGAGTTGTCCTGCTTGTGAATCACTCACACAATCACAGAAGTTTGAAAGCTGGCTGGGACTTCTGAGGCCTTCTACTCCAGCCTGCGTCTCTACGAGGAGTCTACAGGACATAGTTGCTGACAAGTGGCTGCCATAGGGACCTTAGTGATCATCTTCTAGTCCAATTCTTGCATTTTATGGGTGAAGAGGCAAAGACTCTCAGGGCTTCAGGGACTTCACAGAATGCTAAGGTTGGAAGGGATCTTTGAGGTCAATCTGGACCTGACTGGGAATATCCTCTAATGAGGCTGCAACATTTACATTGTACACATTAAGGTTTGTAAATACTGTCTATACACGATCGAATGTCTCTCACCTGATTCTCATATGGCCTTATGAGGTAGCCACTCCAGCTATTCTTCTCCATTATTGTTCTGTGGTCACCCAGCTCAGGGCAGAGCCACATTTGAATCCAAGCCTCCCTCACCCCCAGGTCCAGTACCCTATCCCCTAGCCCACTCTTTCTTTTTAAATAATGTCTTCACCAAATGATCCTCCACTATTCTGTACAGAAACTGCAAATAGGGCAGAGCTAGTAGTCCAGAGACAGTGTTGGATGACTGTCCTTGTTAGGAAATTCTTCCTTGCACCCAGTCTAAAAATGGCTCTTTGTAGCTTATCCCCACTACTCATGAGTCTGTGATCAGAGGTCGGACAGAACAAGGCTAATCCCTTTCTCTTATGCCAGCTGTTCAGATGCTTGACAGCAGCTGTCATGCCCCTCCTAAGTCTTCTCTTTTCCATGCTAAATGTCCCCATCTCTTTCTACCACTCCTCATGCCGGAGAGCCCTCTCTCTTTCCCAGTGCCCCTTCATCCACATGTTCCCTAAAATCTGGTGCCCAGGGCTGATCATGATATCTGAGCCTTGGCTTGACCAGGGGCCCGGTTGCCACCCTAGTTCTGGCACTCTCTGTCTCCTAATACAGCCCAAGCTCTCTTTGCCTTTTGTGGTACTTTATCACACACTGGGACTCACAGAAGAGATTATATAGAGCATAGACAGGGGAGGGCAGGACAAAGCAAATCCCTCTGCTCTGCTCTAGTCCTTCAGATATCTTGCTCATAGTAATAAATACATAAATTTTTATTGAGTGGAATCGAGTGCCTCCTCAACCTCTAAAAAGACATGCTGAGGCTACAAGGTATCATTACTTCTTAGGCACTGATAGCGTTATATGGGGGAATCCAGCACTCTCTGATCTTCAGTCAGGATTGTGGGGAGCCAGAAGCTGGGGCCTGTTGGAACTGGCACCATTTTCCCAGAAAGCTGTGTTTAGGGATGGGGTAGAAGAGCAAGAGATACTCACTAACAGACATCTAAGATGGAGACATCAGTCTTAAGGGGGTAAGTGTGTCCTGCTCTTGTCCTGCACTGAGAGCATTCATGGGGCCTTTCCGATGTACAGTCAAGAAAATGTCTTGCTAATTGATTTCTGTAAAAAACCATTAGCCCAGCAAAAATCATCCAGGAGACCTCTGTCAAGCTGAAAAGGCCAAGGGAAAGTTCCATTTCAAATATTTGAAGGGGTTTCATGTAAAAGAGGATTAACCTTTTTCCATTTGCTCGCTGAGGGCAGACAGAAGGGCAGTGAGGAGAAGGTGCAGATTTAGCTTTGGTCAGACTTTCCATCTGTGGAACGGGCTGTACTAGAAGGAAATGTGCTACTGCTCTCTAGAGGTCCTCAGTAAAAAACTGGCCAACCACTTGTTGGGTTTACTGTAGAGGGGATTCTTATTCTGGGAGGAGTTACACTAGATGACTTCTGAGACCCCTTCTAACTTGGAGAATCTATGATACTATAAAAAGCTCTCTGAAGAGTTTTTGAATTGAATTAACTTATGTTGATTACCCACAATAACTTAATTACTATCACATCAAGATGTTCTAGCCAGAGGAATTTCTGGAGATAACGAGATAGCCGTTGCCTTGATATCAGTAAAGCTGTAGGGACTTGATCAAACAGTATCATATGATTGCTTCAGTTGGTGGTCATGTAAAGATCAATGGGGACTTGTTTGTTCGGGGTTGTGACTTTATTGCAGGTGAGTGGGGGTAGCATACCTGTCCATTATGGGCATTCTTTGTTACTTAATTCAATTTCAGGAAACTCTTTGTGAGTATATATTCGTACTTTCTGGGGCAAGAAAAGATGCTAAACTACATGTTATTTTTGACCTTTCTCATAAGAAACATCCTCTTTGAAGATGAAATTTTTTCCATGTTGTTTCTTTCTTCAGTTGTGTGGCACCCTTTTCTCATGAGAGTAGAAGAGCATCACAGAAACATTGCTTGGATCAGTCCCCCCAGTGCCTTTTTTTGAGATACAAGGTGCTGACATACCTGCTTGCTGGCTGGTTCAGATAACAGTGAACAGAATGTTAGGGCCATATTCAGGGTTGTAGCACTGGCCAAAATGATGTTGATTTTGGTTTGAATTTTTTAAAAAATGCTTTATTAACTTCTGGTTTACATCATTCATTCCTGCCAGATTTTGAGTTACAAATTTTTCCCCTACCCACCGCCCCAAAATAGTGGTCCCACAGGATATTACCTCCTCCAATCTGCTCTCTCCCATATCTTCCCCCATACCCCCTTTGACTTTTCCAGTAGGGCATGGTGGATCTCTATGCCCGAGTGCCTCTATATCTTATTTCCCAATTACATATAAAATAGTACTAATAATAGTATATATATTTCAAAACATAAATATATATTTGCTGTTTTGTCCTTAACCATATTCTAGGTGCCAGAGGTCCTCATAGAAGAGCTGTCTCTGATGAGTTGAGGCCAGTCGAATTCTGGCATGCAGCACTGATGGTGTTCAGATAGGATCAATGGACTATCAGCTCATTGAGGGGAGGGGCCTGTTGCACTCTTGTATCTCTAGGACTTAGAAAAGTGCTTTGCACACATTAAACACTTAGTAAAAACTTGGTGAATCGAATTGAGTTCATGAGCTCACATAGCAAATACTTCTGAGTGGTTCTCTCTCAAACCCTTATATATATGGGAGTCTCAGGGTGTCGGGTTTCTGGCTTCAACCCTTCTGACTGGAAAAATCCTGGTGCTCTGAGTCTGGACTTTTAGGTATGGTGGCAGGAATTGAGAGGAGAGGCGTCCTTCTGTAGGGCTTTTCTTGGTATGAGTGTTTCAATGATTTGAGAATGAAAAGACCTGGGTTTGAATTGTCACTCTGACAGTATCCATGTATTCATCAGCTAGTCATTTTCCCACATTGGCACCATGTTCTCTCATCTGTAATACAGAGTTGATAGTGCTTGTGCACTACCTCGAAAACCTCTCATTTGAAATGTCTACTTCTGCTAGTTATTGTTCTATATCTCCTTCATTTTCTGGCTGAACTTGAAAAGGCTGTCTTTATTACCTCCACTTCCTCTCCTATCATTCTATTTTCAACCATCTTAATTCTGGCTTCCAGCCTCATTATTCCACTGAAACTACTCTGTCCAAAGTTCCCAATGATGTCTCAAAACAAATCCAGTGGCCTTTTCTTGGTCTTCCTCCTCCTTGACCTCTCTGCTGCTTTGGACACTATCTATCACCCTCTTCTCCTCAATATTCATTTTGCTTGAGTTTTTGTGACACTGATCTCTTCTGGTTCCCTAACTGCTCCTCAGGTGTCTTTACTGGCTCTTCCCACTAACAGTAAGTGCTCCCTAAGGCTCAATCCTGGGCCCTCTTCTCTCCTTCCTCTATACTATTTCATTTGATCTTATCAGGTTCCATAGATTCAATTATCATCTTTATGCAGATGATTCTCAAATGTATTCATGCACTCCTAGCTTCCTTCCTGACCTCTAGTCTCCCATTGTCAACTGCCTGTCCTGTAGATCCTGCAGACATCTTAAACTCAACATATACAGAATGCAATGCATCCTCTCACTTCATCTCTTCTACTCTTTCCAACATCCCTGTTGCTGTTGAGGTCATCACCATTCTCCCAGTCACCTAGACTCACAACCTGGGTGTCATATCCCTTGCACCCTGCCTCCATCCAATCACTTGCTGAGTCCTGACTTTTCTACCTTCATTATTCTCCTACATACCACCTTCTCTCTTTTGACATTTCCAACACCCTGACAAAAGCCACCATTACCTCCTACCTAGACTACTGCAGTGACTGGCTATTTGATTTCCCTGCCTTGAGTCTCTCTCCCTTCTAGTCCATGCTCCACTGATCTTCCTAGAAGTGCAGGTGTGATTAGGTGACTTCCCCTCCTCCCCATTCAGTCAACTCCAATGGCTCCCTATTGTCTCTAGGATAAAATTGAAAATCCTGTTAGACTTTTTTTTTTTAAACTTTTTTGTTCTGGTGATTTTTTTTCTTAGACAGCTTTATTTATTTATTTTGCTTTTTGTAGGGCAGTTGGGGTTAAGTAACTTGCCCAAGGTCACACGGCTAGGTTTTTGTTTGTGTGTGTTAAGTGTCTGAGGTCGGATCTGAACTCAGGTCCTGCTGACTCCAGGGCCGACGCTCTAACTCACTGCGCCACCTAGCCGCCCCCCTGTTAGACTTTTAAAGCTCTTCCTAACCTAGTTCCCTCCTATCTTTCCAATCTTCTTACATGTCACTCTCCTCGATATACTCTGGGATCCAGTGACTCTGGCCTCCAGGGTGTTCTTCCTCAAAGATACTCCAGCACCCCAAATCCTCTTCTTCCTCAGTTCTGTCTCCCGACTTTCTTCTAGTCGCGGTTAAAATCCCACCTTGTGCAACCTTCCTGATTCTCTCTAATGTTAGTACCTTCCCTCCAAGATTAATTCCCATTTATCCCATCCATTTCTTGTCTGAATAGACTTATTTGCATGTTGCCTCCCTTATTAGACTGTGAGCTTCTTGAGAGTAGAAGTGTTTTTTGCTTTTCTTTGTATCAACAGTGTTTACCAAGATGCTTGGCAAATAAGAGGTACTTGATAAATGCTCACTGCCATGTTGATGGTTAAGTAACTTGCTCAAGGTTACACGGCCAGTCATTATTTATGTGTGGGTGCTCATTTTCTGAGGTCGGATCCGATCCCGGGTCGTCCCAACTCCAGGTGCCCCCGGCACTCTTACTCAGTGCACCACCTACCCGCCTCGTGTTGACTTCATTTGTGAGCAAAGTAGAGAATGCTATAGAAAAGTTAAATAATCATGATGATGATCATTGACTTAAATAGATGATGCTTCCCAAATACTGTATGGAATTTTTTGCTCTGACTTTTTAAAGGATGAAGTTGAGCCTTCTTCTACCCTCTGCCCCCCGGAAAGCCAGAAGGGCAGAGTGCCTCACTCAAACAGATGTTCTCTTTAACTTGGTCAAGCTCTTTTTCAGCTGGTGGTCTCCTTCTCTCATTGTAGCTCCTTCCTGAGCTCACCAGATCACTGCTGTTCAATCATCTCACTGACTTCAGAGTTGCATTCAAAGAATAAGTAATAGGTTTTCATACTCTTGTTCCTGGACATTTATATAATGTTCTTCTTTGGGGTCTTTTGGGATGTAATATCTTACCTTGGGGTTTCATACTTTCTAGGAAATTTTGACTGGGAAATGAAAAAAAGTGGCAGGCACTATATCTTTGTTTTGAATGTAATAGAAGCAGAATTGATGATTTGTGTGCCACCTTTGGGAGAAGAATCATTTGTGTTCTTTGTTCTTTCTAGAAAGCTGCGGAATTCTTAGCTCATCATGGTTACCAAATGAAGTCAAAGCGGTGCCAGTCTCTAACTGGTGAGTTTGAAGTCTTCTTCCTAGGGCTATTTCCTACCCCCTTTTTCCTCTCTGGGTTTCCCCGTTGGCCTCTCCAGCTGCTTAGGCCCATTGTCTTGAGGTGTTCTTGAGGCACTGACCCATCAGTTTTCTCGACACAATATGCTTAACAATCATAAACCTCACAAGTGATAGTAAATGGACTAGCATGGAACTGGATTTAAGTGCCTTGTCTTTTGTTGTTTTTTTTAGTCTTGATTACATTTGTCTCATGACCTGTTCCTCTCAGTCTGTCTTAGTTTGGTTGAGACATATATGTGTATTTAGCATTCCTAAGGGTGGATGACTTTTTGGGTTAGAACATAATGCTAATGAGTCCAAATCATGAGTTTGGTTCCCATGTAGACCAGTTGGTATTACTAGAGTAATTACTAGAGTAACTAGTTACTCTACATTTACATTACTCTACTATTACATTACTAATAATTACTAGAGTAACCCCGAACTCTTGGTCTGCTATCTTATTGTCCACATGCCATTGGTCCCAAGGGATCCTGGGTGAGATACTGGATGGATCAGTAAACTTCTTGGTATGTCAGTACTTCATGAACCTGTGATTTCATCAGTGAAGCCACACCTTCTGCTCACAAAGATCAAAACCCCTGCAAGCCTTGGTAGAGGGCCTTCATGAAGTGCTTCAGTCAGAAATAAAGGAATTACCCAGTAGTCAACTTGGTGATGCTTCTTCATACTTTGATAGGCCAGTCTGCAGATGATAGACATGATAGCTGTTGATATCTACCATCAACCCCTCCTTGAAGCCTGCCCAGGCTCATGCCCCACCAACATAGCTTGCAGGGATCCAGTGTTACTACTATTCTGCAGTGACTAAGGCTTTGGAAAGGGGCATCTGTGGAGGAGAATTTCTGTGAGAGAGTGAGTCAGTGGAGGAAGAAACTAGCACTAGTCTGGGAAAACCAATGAAAGTGCATGCTTGACTAAGGGGGTCAGGAACGGCATCTTTGTATAGGAAGATGAGTGTGATTCATGTAAGTTATATGCCGTTCAGGAACCACTGGCATGGTGGCATGCTTATACAAATAGTGAATGTGCCTTTCACAATAGTTTCTATTGTCCAAAGTGTTATCTTTGCTGGAGAGGATTCTGGAAAGATGGCAGAGTAGGTCAGGAAATTCTAAGCTCTCAAGAATTTCCCTCACAAAAGAGTTCAAATAGCACTTTAGGGCAAACACAGTGTGGGTGGAGATAAATAAGAATAGGGGCATAACCAGGGTCCTCCTAAGACAATTTGAGAAGGTGGGAAGAAAAATCCCAGGTTAAAGTTTGATCTTTGTGAAGAATAAATACCGCCAGTCTAAGTTCCCTTTTAACTAGTGGCAAGTCCTGGAGTTAGTTGGTTTCAGAGGCTAATTTGGCCCCATCCACTGGACCTTTTACCCCTGGATAGTGAGGGAAGTTGGGCGTTTGAGCCTGGGAAGATTGAGGGAAACTCTGCTGATAAGGAACTCCAGATGCCACAAAAGTGGTGGGGGTGAGAAGGCATCAGCACATGCCCAGTGAGTACAGAAGTGGTAGGGCAGAAAGCCCCTGGCTGTGGGCACTTACAGGAGGTTAGAGGTTTGACTTTGATTCCAGGCTAGAGGGGAGAACTAAAGATCTGGGGCAAGAGATACTATTTTCCATACCCCAGGGCTAGAGGTGATTATAAAAATTAAACTATTACTACAAAAGATGCACAAAGGAGAAAGAATGCAACCATAGGAAGCTATTATGGGAATAGAGATGACTGGGGTTCATCTTTAGAGGAGGATACTGAAGTAAAGAAACCCCCAAAGAGTAATGTAAAATGGACACCTGCACAAAAATAATTCATAAAATATCTTTAAAAAGACTTTAAATATCAAATTATAGAGATGGAGGAAAAACTAAAAAAGAAAACAAGAATAATCTAAGAAAAACAAGAAGGGTATGAAAAGAAAGTCAACCAAGTAGAAAAGGAGATCCAGAATCTTAAGGAAGAAAATGACACCTTGAAAATTAGAATTAGGTAAAGTGAAGCCAATGAAATTATAAGAGATCAAGAAATGATTAAACAAAATATGAAAATAAAAACATAGAAGAGAAAGTGAAACATCTTATAAGAAAAACAACAGGGAGCGGAGTCAAGATGGCAGAGTAGAAACAGGACTTCCACAGGGCTCTGGCTTCCACCTTCCCCAATTCATGTAAAAAGGTGACTCTGAACAAACTTTGGAGCTACAGAACCCACAAAATGACACAGAGAAGCTGACCTCCCACTGAGGACAGCCTGGTAGCCCGGTAGGGAGCAGCCAGCACAGTGCTCTGGGATTGGAGCCTAGGCCCATGTAAGTCAGAGGCTTTAGCCCCAGGGTGGGCCTGACCAACCATGGGCTGGAGGGACTTCAGATCAGCTGTGGCGGTTTCCAGAATTATCAACACATAGACGCTAACATCAAAGTGAGAGGTCAGTGCAGTGTGGACTTTGGGATCTAGTAGTTGGGAGTGCATTGGATTCCCCCCCCCCCAGAAGTGGCTAAGACACCACATACCTGCAGCCACAGCCACATGTTGCAGCTTCAGCTCCTCGCCTGCAGACTGTAGGGGGACCAAGCTACCAGTCTGAGGGGTAATCGCTCTTGCTTTAACCTTCTTGGATCTGGATTGCGGTCTAGGGTAGAGGTACTGGGGTGTGTGAACAGCTTGCCAGAGTGTGTGGAGGCTTCAAAGAGGGCACCCAACCAATACCTCTGGCAGCTGAGAAAACTCCAGCATTTGGGACGGAAGCTCCCCTGACTAGTGGCAGAGTCCTACTGTGGCAGAAAGCCCAAAAGCCAAGTAAATGAGTGGCAACATGAGCAGGCAAAGAAGGCAAAATAAACAGAGCAACCCAACTTTACACTCCTATTTTGGGGACAAAAAGGATCAAAGCATGGAACAGGAGGAAGACAGTGAAGTCAGAACTCTCGCACCAAAAGCTTCAAAGGAAATTACGAGCTGGTTACAGGCCACAGAGGACCTTAAGAAGCAGATAAGAGAAGTGGAGGAAAAATTGGGAAGAAAGATGAAAATGATGCAAGAAAATTATGAAATAAGAGTCAGTAGCCTGACTGAGGAAAATAACACCTTAAAAATAGACTAACTCAAGTGGAAAAAGAGGCTCAAAAAGGCAATGAGGAGAAGAATGCCATAAAAAGTCGAATTTGCCAGATGGAAAAAGAATCTCAAAAGCTCACTGAGGAGAATCATTCCTTCAGAATTAGATTGGAACAAATGGAAGCTAGTGACTTTATGAGAAATCAAGATGCTATTAAGCAGATCCAAACAAATGAAAGAATAGAAGGCAATGTGAAATGTCTTATGGGAAAAACCACTGACCTGGAAAATAAATCCAGGAGAGATAATCTAAAAATTATTGGGCTACCTGAAAGCCATGATCAAAGAAAGAACCTAGAATCATCCTTCAAAAAATTCTCAAGGAAAACTGCCCTGATGTTTTAGAACCAGAGGGCAAAATAGAGGTTGAAAGAATCCACCAATCACCTCATGAAAAAGGTCCCAAAAAGAAAACTCCTAGAAATATTATAGCCAGGTTCCAAAATTATCAGATCAAAGAGAGAATATTACAAGCAGCCAGGAAGAAACAATTTGAATATTGTGGAAACACAATCAGGATAACACAGGATCTGGCAGTTTCTCCACTGAGGGATCAAAGGGCTTGGAATATGATATTCCAGAGGTCAAAGGAGCTGGGATTAAAACCGAGAACCACCTACCCAGCAAAACTGAGTATCATGTTTCAGGGAAAAATATGGTCATTCGGTAGAATAGTGGACTTTGAAGCATTCTTGATGAAAAAACCAGAGCTGAAAAGAAAATTTGACATTCAGGTAGAAGAAGCAAGAGAAGCATGAGAAGGTAAACAGGGAAAAGAAATCATAAGGAACTTATCAAAGTTTAACTATTTACATTACTACATGGGAAAACATTAATTATATCTGATGAAACTTATCTCAGTATGAAAATAGTTGAAGGGAATATATAGTCTATATTGGAGGGTATATGGGCATATGAATACATATGTGATTGTGTGTATATATGTTGACAGGTATATATAGATAGAGGGCACAGGACCAATTTAATAGGAAGGGATGATACTTAAAAGGTGAAATTAAGAGGTGAGAGAGGAATATATTGAGAGGAGATGGGGAGAGACAGAATGGGGTAAACTATCTCACATAGAAGAGGCAAGGGAAAATGGTTACAATGGAGGGGAAAACAGGGAGGCAAAGGGGAATGGGTCAACCTTATTCTCATTGAATTTGGCTCAGGGAGGGAATGACAAACACACTAAATAGGGTCTCCCACCCTTCAGGAGTGTAGGGGGGATGGGGATGAGAGGGGGGATGATGGAAATGAGGGCAGGAAATTTGGAAACACACACTTTTGAAAAGGGACAGGATTAAAGTAGAGAATAAAACAAATGGGAGTTGAGATAGGAGGGAGGGAAGTATAATCAGTCTTTTACACTATATCTACTATGGTAGTGTTTTACATTAGCTACACCTGTACAACCTATATTGAATTGCTTATCTTCCCAGTAAGGATGGGTGACAAGGGAGGAAGGGAATGAATCTGGAATTTAAAGTTTCAAAACCAAATGATTAATATATTATATTAATATATAATAGATTAATATATTATATATAATATAATATATATATATACACACTATTTTAAATACTATTTTACATGTAATTGGGAACTAAGATATACAGACACTGTGGCATAGAGATCCACCATGCCCTACTGGAAAAGTTGAATAGGGTATGGGGGAAGATATGGGAGAAAGCAGACTGGAGGAGGGGATATCCTGTAGGACAGCTATTTTGGGGCGGTGGGTAGGGGAAAAACAGAGAGAAAACTTGTAACTCAAAATCTGGTGGAAATGAATGTTGTAAACCAGAAGTTAATAAATCATAAAAAAAGAGTAACAACAGATTTGGAGAATAGGTCAAGAAGAAAAAATATAAAAATAATTGCACTGACTGAAAGTTATAATAAAAAAGAATCTTGATACAATAAAACAAGAAATAATTAAAGAAAATTGTACTGAAGCATTAGAATAGAGGGGAAAGTAGAAATAAAAAAAACCCTATCAATCACCACTTAAAAGAGATCTTATGTGGAAAAGTCCTAGGAATATCATAGTCAAATTTTGAAACCACCAACTCAAGTAAAAAATATTAAAAGCATCAAGATGAAAACAATTTAAATATGAGGTGCCACAGTTAGAATTACATAAGACCTGGCAGCAGAGACTTTAAAGGACCACAGGTCTTGAAATACAACATATTGAGGAGCAAATGAATTGGGGCTCTGGCCAAAAAAATCATACCCCTCAAAGTTAAATGTTACCCTGAATAGAAAAAAACGGACATTTGATAATGTCTCAGACTTTTAATACTTTGCTTAAAAAAATCTTGAACTTAATAGATGATTTGACATACAAGAACCAAGAGAAATATAAGGCACATAACAAAGACTGATTATAAGGAATCTATAAGGATAGACTGTTTATTTTTTACATATGTAAAATGTATGTCTAAGATTCTTATCAATAATTGGGTAGCTCATAAGAAAGATTGAGGGTAATCCTGAGTATGATGTGAATTTAAAAAGTAAAACCATTTAGGAACATCTTAAAAGAGTAATTATTCTGTATAAATGAGGTACAAGAGAAAGAATTGATATAGAAGAATTAGATGGGGGAGGAGGGCTAGTAGTTCTGGCAACCTACTTTCACTGGGAATGGGTTTAAGAGGGAACAATACAAATATATTTAGAAGAGTATAAAAGTCTTCTGAATTCAGAAATAAAACAGTAGGGGTATAGGGAGGGGGGAGAGGACAAGAAAGGGATCTTATAGGGGAGGGTGAGGGAATAGGTAAAATAGAGTTATAGAAGTGTGTTTAGATTTAGGTGAATGGTAGGATAGGAGAGGGATCCTTGGAGAGGGGTAGGTGAATAATAGGAGGGCAAGGTAGTGGATAGAAGTAAAGTAGAGGAGGCAGGAGGGATAGGAAACAAGAGATATGCACAAACATAAAAACAAAGATCAAGAGTAGAATTGGGAAAATATATGTCTATATATGTATGTATATGTTTATGTATATATCTATAGCTATAGAGAAACATATCTAAACTTTATTGTGGCCTTGCGGGGGAGGTTGGGGGAGTGGAAAAAAGAACAAAGTAAAAAGTACACAGCAGAGAACAAAAGAAAACTTACAAGGAAGCAAAGAAAAGATGGACAGCTCTCAATACAAGTATAATTTATCATACAGGCTTTCTTGAAATGAAAATTTACTGTTACATATTTTGAATCCTCTCTTATGTTCTGCTGTGAATACGGTATGCTTTTTTTCATTTCTAACTTTGTGTTTAAGCTTATGATGTTTTTGTTTCTTTTCTCTACTCTGTATTTGTGTTCTGGTGTTTGAGTCTAAAATAAAATTTTGAAAAAAAAGGTGTTATCTTTGTAAAGAGACCTCAATGGATTTTCTAGTCAACATTGGACAATGTGTTAACAAACAGATTGATAAATTATCTTGATTTTGTTATTTAATTGTTAACCTGACATGTCTTTTGTATTCATGTGGCACAGTGGATAGAATGCTAGATCTGGAGTCAGGTAGACTCAACTTCCTGAGTTCAAATCTAGCCTTAGGCACTTTCTGGTAGTGTGACCCTGGGCAAGTGACTTCACCCTATTTGCCTCATCTCTAAAATGAGCTGGAGAAGGAGATGGCAAAGCACTCCAGTATCTTTGCCAAGAAAACCCCGAATGGGGTTTCAAAGGGTCAGACATGACTGAAATGACTGAACAACAACAACAACAACAACAACAACAACAACAACAACAACAACAACAACAACAACAGGCCTAGGTATGGATTTAGACATCACCTCATAGCTCTTCTGCAGCCCAAGGATGGATTTGTGCTCAGGGATCTGAACACAGACTGCCCTCTGGTCCCCCCGAGGTCTAAGTCCTGTCTACAAAGAAAGTGGATCTTAGAGTTTTTTCCTCTTATAGGTACTCATATTTAGAGTTTCTGAGGAAACGAAATTAACTAACTAGGTGGCACAATGGCTAGAGTTCTGAGTTTGAGTTCTGCTGCTTACTACTTCATAGAGCTGCTTACCAGATATATGACCCAAGTCATGTCACTTAAACCCTTCTCAACCTCAGTTTCTTCATCTGTTAAATGGGGGAAAATAACATTTCCTACTTTCCAGGATTGTCATGCGACTCAAATGAGATTCTATCTGTAAAGTGCTTTGTAAAGCCTTGGAGTGCTCTGTAAGTATCAGTTACAACTGTCATTACTGCATGTAGGCCGTGACACCAGGACTGTACTTTGAAGGAAGCTAGGACTCCCAAGTGGCATAGGAGAGGAGGAGTGCATTCCAACAGATGGGGCAACCAGCCACCTGTGCAGAAGCCCTGAGGCCCTTTCTGGGGAATGTCCAGCAGACACATTGGGCTCCAGCCCAGCAAGCAGAGCATTGTTTGTTCTCTCTGTACTGCTCTCAAAAGAATTCTTTCCAGCCTGAAGTCATTTAAACAGCTGTGAATTTGTTCTCCTTGTACCAGAAACCTTAGACACATGGAGACAATCGATGGATAAATGTGATATTACATTTTCTTTCAAGCTTTTCACTAACCAGGAGACAACAGAAAGCAAATGGTGACCTCTTACCTTGGCCTTCTCACTTCTCCTATGAAGAGACCTGGGAAGCTTTACCTCTTTGTCAGCTGACTCTATCCTTTCTGCTTCTTGGCAAGATCTCAGCAGGGGATTCTTTCCTAATGTGCCAAAGGGGGCCCAGAAATGTGGCGTGGTGAGCCAGTGCCTGTGGCAAAGTCTTCTCACTGCTCTGCAGAGTTCTTCCATGACTAACGTTTGAAAGGTGGATTCAGGAAGCTTTCCGTAGACCAGTGAGCTCCTGGGTTAGAGATGACTCCCTTTAATATGAAGAAATAGAGGACATAAAGTAGGTGGTGTACCCACCACTCTTGTTTATAGAATTGAAAATCTTATTGCCCCCATAATATGAATTTTATCTTATAATATAATCTTACATCCTTGCCGAAGGCATGAGAGATGAATAAGCAGGATTTCACAAATGACAATCTCAAGTCAGCCATGTCTCCACAGTCACACAGTTGGCCCAAAGAGGTACAGAACACACATTCCCATTGCTCTGATTGTTGGCTATAAAAAGGCAGTGGAATTTGGTGAGGCACAGTACTGCCTGGAAGGATCCCATACACCAGGGTGCCTCACTCCTTGAAAGCTAGCCAACAAAGCTCACTATTTTTGACCACTCTCTGATCATTGATATCAAGCAAGGCATAAACCAGAGGGATTTGCCACCTTCATGGAAAATGTCTAGTGCAGTGTCTAGATGGAAGATGGATTTCTGGATGATGAGGTTGTTCAGCTCTGCTTATCTGAGGATGGCTTTGTACTGTTGTATCAGCCTCCAAACATTGGAATGACCTTTAAATGAGATCCATAATCATTGAAAAAGAGTTCAGCCAAATGGATAAAGAATTTCCCTGCTATACAGTTGACTGGATAGCTCATAGAGCTAATCCATGAATGTTCATACCTGTATCTGTATCTGTATATACATACACATATATATTCATGTGTGTGTGTGTGTGTGTGTGTGTGTGTGTGTGTGTGTGTGTGTGTGTGTGTGTGAGATGGAGGTGTCCAGTCTTGTCTGACACTTTGTGATTCTGTTTGGGGTTTTCTTGGCAAAGATATTGGAGTGGTTTGCCATTTCCTTTTCCAGTGTGTTAAAGCAAGCAGAGGTTAAATGACTTGCTCAGGATTACATGACTAGTAATTGTCTGGGGCCAGATTGGAACTCAGGTCATCCCGATTCCAGGCCCAGCACTCTATCCACTGAGCCATGGCAGCTAGATGGCTAGAAAGGGAGAATGAGAGTACAGTACTGTGGGTGGACAATTACTTGGGCCTGGAATTAAACAAGAAGAAAGTGAGCTGAATTGTCTTTTAAAAGGTGCATAGTGCTTTTAATTATACCATACTTCTCTCTGTTTTTATAACATCAGTGTTCTCCTGCCACTGCTCTATGGAGGTGAATCATGGAATATCACAGTTTCCAAAGAATTAAAGTTACAGGTGACCCAAAGTGCTCTATGGAAAGCTATGTAGTGGGTATGAGTGTATAAGAAATGTACATACAAGTGGCATTGAGAAAACGATCAGAGAAATAAAGGGAAAAGGAGATAGGCCAGCTGTGTGGTGAGAGAGAGGGATAACAAATGGGCAGCCAGCCTTTCCCTTTGGCAACATTAAAAGATCTAGAAAGAGGCCCTGAGTACATCTGTTGACTCTAGAACATTTATCAGAAGACACAGACAAGAATTCCTCAGGAGTAGTTATGGGAGCTGGATGGTACAGTGGATAGAACATTAGACCTAGAGTCAGGAAGATCTGAGTTCCAGTCTGGCCTCAGACAATTACTAGTTGTGTGACCTTGGAGAAGGCTCTTAACTAACTCTGCCTGAATCAGTTTCCTCATCTGTAAAATGAGGATAACAGTGGCATCTACGTTGTAGGGTTGTTGTGAGGATCAAGTGATATAATGATTATAAAGTGCTTAGCATAGTACCTGTCACATAGTAGTAGGTGCTATATTAATGTTAGTTAATAGTAGTAGTGGTGGCGGTGGTAGTAGCAGTGGTAGTAGTAGTAGTAGCAGCAGCAGCAGTAGCAGCAGCAGCAGCAGCAGCAGTAGCAGTAGTAGTAGTAGTAGTAGTAGTAGTAGGAGGAGGAGGAGGAGGAGGAGGAGGAGGAGGAGGAGGAGGAGGAGGAGTGGTGTGAATGGGTTACAGTTTGTACCATTTGAGGCAGCATTCTATGCAATCATGGATCCCTCAAAGGATGGAAGTATAATCTTGCTCAGACGGTACTTCTCCCATATCCCACTGGGTTATTATACAAGTGACCCTATGTTGTCACTTAAATAGTGGGTGAAAGTCTATAATATGCATATTTATTGATGCCTGTCCAATGGGCAATTGTATTCTCCTGTGGCAACCAAGGAGCATTTGCAAAGCCACACACTCTCCTCAGATGAATGCCCTATTTCAGGTCTTATGAAGGTTTGTTTTGGTGTTATTGTTATTTCTGCCTATGCATACTCATATGTTTTAGCAAGCTATACTTTGTAAGAAGTCCAGGTACTCTCTGGCTATTTCCTCAGCTATCTTTCAGAGTACCATTAAGAGTCCAGGGCCAATAGCTGTTCTGGTAGCTGTTTTCTGCTCTTAACATGGTCCCTTGCAGCAGTTACTGGCTTCTTTCCTACCTGGGGAAAGGCAGAAGTAACTCTCCCTTCCTCATTTGCCTTCTTCTCTCAAACCCTCCATTAGGTACAGTTGGCAAAATGAAGAGTTCTCAGAGGCTTAATGTCAGGAAGAAATCTGTAACCACTAGAGCTAGCCACAAGTGGAATTGGCTACCTTCAGAGGCAGTGGGCTCCTTGCCACTGGGGGTCTTCAAAGCAAAGGCTCATGACTATTTGCCAGGGATATTTTAGGAAAGTTTGGATGTGGGTTGGGCTCAGTGACCTCTGAGGTCCCTTCCAACACTAGGATGCTGTGATCTCTTCCAAACTTTTTCTTATTCTTTATCATTCCAGGAGAGACTTCAGAACAATAGTTCTAATAGTTATTCCTTTCCTCTGCTTTCCAGTAGGGGATCCTAGAGCAGTTCCTGACATGAAATGCTGTCGATCCAAGTCAACATGCCACATCACTCTTCCGAAGCTCAGTGGCATAGAATGGGTTGATGAAGAAGAAACAGACAAAGAGCAAAGATTATAAGGATCAAGCTTTGGGATCACTTTTGGTGCCATGGAACTGTTGCTTATTTATTTGCCCAATTATGCAACACATAGTTTTTGTTTTTATTTTTTTGTGGGAATGTCAGGATCGGTGTATATGGAAACTCCCTTCACTGATGCAAGTTGGCAATTTGTCTGTAACTTACAGTGTTATAGAGTTGCTAAATCTTATTAAAAATCATATGGGAAGTTGAAACTCCCAAGAAGACATCCCCACAGATGTGTTCTGCTATATCTGCAGGAAAATGATGTCATGGACTTCCCTTGCAGCTGGCTACCATGATAAGCAGCCTATCTCTGCTACTCAGCATCACTTGGGACTTTATTGGAATTCAGTGTTCCATTTGGAACTTCAAATTTCAAAAAATATATAATCAGACAGGGAGAGCTCAGAAAAGACTTAAGGAAAATGGCAAAAAGTTTGACAAGAGGAAGGAAAGGTCAGTGAGACTCTGACAGGTGTCTTACAAACTTCCAATAAAGAAGAGGATGTTCTCAGTAGTCTATGACCTAGGAAACACATGCCATTTAAAATGTAGGAAAAGGTATAGTGTTGTTATAGAAATAATACTGATCTTGGAGTCAGGAGAGACGTGGGTTTGAACTTGCTTTTGCTATCTCCTGGCTTTGAGACCATGTTCAGTTGTGAAGCCCTCTTTCTTTAATGAGAATGATATCAGCAGTACCTCCCCTCCATGGCTGTCTTGACGTTGGAATCACAAAAGCAGTGAAAATAATGGCACATCATCGCTGAGGGAGAGCCGTGATCTGCTGGGCTGGATGCCTTCGAGGTCATGTTAGAAACACACTCCTAGAGGTTGCTTTGGATCTGAGAAGTAAACCTGCAAGACTGTGGCAACTCAAGAACAGAGTTGGAGGATCTGGGTTCAAGTCCCCTCTTTCATGCTTGCCAGCTGTGTGGCCTTGGGAAAAGTCCCTTACCTCCTTTGACTCTGTTTCCTCATCGGTGACATGAGTGGACTGGATGAAGTGACATTCGAAGTCTCTTCCATCTATGCTGCTAAATGACCTCCCTCCCTTCATTCCTTCCTGGGACGCTTTGGCTTCTTTAGCCTTCAGCCTTGCTGTGTGTACAGCTAGACATGTTCCCCATTTTGGGGAAGCTTTAGCCAAAGCATATTTGATTTGAACATCCTCATTGTACAATGTCATCACCATCCCAACCTGACTTCCATTTGACCCACTGCATTATTTATTCCTCCTTTTAATCATCACCTTATAGCTTTGGAAGCAAGGAGCCAAATCTGCCCTAACTCTAGGTGACATAGTGTGATAGAATAGAGAAGAGTCCTGGTCTGGGAAGACTGAAGTCCCAGTTCAAACCCTGTCTTTTTCCTTTGTTAATTATTTGGCTTTGCTTCTCTGAGTGTCCGTTTCTTCATCTGTAAAATGAACAGGTTGGATTAAGGTCCTTTCCAACTCTAATTATGAGTCAACTGAATTACGGGGCTGACTTCTCAGTTTGAGTCTTGGTGGGGTTGTCAGAGCTGGAAAAACCTGGAAGTAAAAGGATTTTTTAAATTTTCAAAATCATGAATTTCCAGGGTAGGGAAGGAAGAAAAGAGTTTTGTGCTGCTCATCCCCTCTCAGAATAAGAGATCCATAGATCGAGAGGCCCTCTGAGGGTCATCCAGGGCAACTCACTCATTTTACAGATGAGGAAACTGAGACCCTGGGTCACACAGGAACTGAGGTTCCAAGGTCACAAAGCTTAGGAAGTGGTAGAATTGGGGTTTAAACAAAGTCTTGTTACTCCAGCTTTGTTGTTCTTTCCACTATCCCCTGAACTGGCCTGAATTGTAAGGGTATGAGTACTATCTCTTCTAGCCTGTATCCTTTGCCTTTTTTCCTCTAGCCTCTTCTTCTATACAGCCAGGGAGGGGGACAGATTCCTACTTCTTTGAATGCTTTTATTTTTTTGATAATAAGCAGCATTACATAGTAAGTAGAGTGCTAGATTTGGAGACAAGAAGACCTGATTTTAAATCATACCTCAAATGCTAGCTGTATGACCCTGGACCAGTCATTTATTTAACTACTCTATGCCATAGGCAACTTTCCAGGCCTATGGGTTACATTATAGACTGTTATATTCTGCATTGTTTGAGGGGCCTTCCCTAAACTGTTAAAATCATGTATTCTTCTGGCACGTGTGGTATTTTTACACCACTCTTATTGCCCCATACCCTGCCTTTCTTCCTTTGTAATGAAGAATATCATCGCTGCAAAACAAACCTTCCTAGTGAACATGTCCAATGGAGTATGCAACATTCTGTCCCTCTGGTCTACCTAGAAGAGAGAAGTGAATTCCTTTGGTTCTCTGCAGCCAAGATTGTTCTCCTTTTCCAGAGGATCATAAATTCAGAGCTGGAAGGACATTTGAGGCCATCCAGTCCATCGGCCTCATTGTACAGATGGGGAAACTAAGGCTCTTAGAATTGGAGTGACTTGCCCAGGGTCGCACAACTTTGGAGCTGCCTCTTCCTCCCAGTTCTTTCCCATCAGAGAACCTCCCCCAACCTGTGCATCAACATAGGCAGGGCCTTTAAAAAAACTTTTTATCACTAGGGTAGATGGATAATTCTGTTTCTGATTAATCAAACCTTAGCACTTTCCAAGACTTTACATTTAATTTTGTTTGAACCTTTATCATATATAGTGTGGAAGCCAGAGTCAATTCTCTTGTCATAATCAGATTTTGTATGGCAGAGTTTTTTTGCCCTTAAAACACTGTAGTAAGGAAAGTAAGGCAATGTGTGTGTGTGTGTGTGTGTGTATGTGTGTGTGTATGTGAGAGAGAGAGAGAGAGAGAGAGAGAGAGATAGGGAGGAGGGGGAGAGGGGAGATAGAGAGTATGGGTGTGTGTGATAGAGAGGGGAGAAAGAGAGAGTGAAAGTGTGTGTGATAGAGAAAGAGAGGAGAGAGAGAATGTGTGTGATAGAGGGGAGAAAGAGCATGTGTGTGTGTGTGTGTGTGTGTGTGTGTGTGTGTGTGTGATAGAGAAAGAGAGAGAGACAGAGAGAAAGAATGAGAACCGATGTTGTTGGAAGACCTGGCATTGAAGGCTGACCAAGGAATAGTGAGTGAATATTGAAGAGAAGTGAACTTCTGTAAGAAAAAAATTAAACCTGTCACAAAGTCCAAGTGGCCCCAGAGAGGAATGGGCCACCTGAGGAGGTAGTGGGTTTCCCCTCACTCCAGGTCTTCAAGCAAAGACCAGAGGAGCACCTGGCAGGGGTGGCACAACCAGGGCCAGGCGGAGCTGCCCAGCTTCGAGCTCTTTTCCTGATCCAAGATTCATAAACTCATAGTTTAAAAAGGAATGGAAGCAGGAATCTAGTCTAAACCTCTCATTTCACCAATGGTGGGGGTGGGAAAACCCAAACAGGGTTCAAAGAGGTTGTGACTTGCCCCTGGTCACAGAGTTAGGAAGGGATGGAGCTGGCAGGCCCCTCCCTCCCCAGTCCAGCATTCTTTCCAGCACTCAGCCCAGTACCTGGCCTGAAGTAGATGCCTTTTCCCCTACCCCACAGTGTCCCTTTGTTTGGTGAGTCCTGGCTTTGCCTCTTATTTAGTTATATGAGCAGGGGTAGCACTCAATCCCTCCACACTGAGCCTTAGTTTCCTTATCTGGGCATTGGGCAGGGAAATCCATGTAGTACCTACCTCACAGGGTTGTTGTGGGGTCCACACAAGGAAATGCATGTGAATATGCTGTGTGATTTTAAAGTTTTATATAAATATAAGGGTTAATTGTTAATTAAGTCATTATGTACATTAAGTTCTGCTAAATTTTCTTGCACAAAGCCAGTTCATTACGTTGTGAAACTAGGTCACTCTGTTAAAAATTGTAGTTATAGGGGTTCTGCTCCCCCCTTATTGGCATGCTTTTGTTTAAATTGCCACATAAATACTCAAAGCCTTTCAGTCCCTCTTCTCATCTGTCACAACCTATGATACTGGAATGCCAAAGTCTGCTATGCCAGGCCAAGAGCAGCATCATGAGATTGACTCAAGTCACAGTTCAAGGAGGCTTGTGGGATGCTGGAAGCTTGTTGTGGAATACACAGAGCACTTCTGGGTGCTGTGCAGGTCTCCATGTTCTCTTTGTGGGTGCCTTCGCATTGAGGGCCTTCTCTTAGCACCCCCAGGTGGCACCTAGCCAGCCATATACTTTGTTTCTCAGACTAGAACACACTCTTTTCTCTCCCCATTCGTCGTTGATACTTCGAGAGTTCTCCATGCCTGGATATGTGATCTTGAGGAGGAAGGAGGTCTTGCCTACTGGGTGGCAGTGGTGGTGAGACGGGCTGGGAAGTCAGCACCTCGAGAACTGTAAGTTTGGATGCTCTTTACAGGACACCTGGTTCTTAGCACCTGACTTTAGTTACTTGGAGAATCTGAGGCTGTAAGGGTGGGGGCCATCCCTCCACCAGGGCTGAGCCCAGGTTTCCCAAAGCCTCCATACGTTAGTAAATGATGTGCCAGAGTTTTTGTCTTCTGCCTTTCCACAAATTGTGGTGGCTAACCCTTGAGGGATGAGTCTTTCTGCACTTTGTTAGATTAGTCCTTCAACAACAGACATGCAGGTTTTCGAATTCAGTGAAGGCCTTGCCAGAGTTTGCACTCTGTAATTGCCCAGGGGCACCCAAACACCACTATGAAGCACCAGAGAAAGATGGCAGTGGGGAAACCATGAAATAAATCAAGTCAGATTGCTACTTGCCTCCATATTGAGTCCCCAGGGGTAATTCTAAATATATTGGATATAAAGATGCAATGTCACCTGTCTGCAGGGACTTCACCTTTAAGAAGAGAGACCATAAAGGCAACCATAGTAGTGTGGAATATACCCGGGTACACCGGTGAGTAAGGTACTATGCTGGTGGCTGGAGAGGGAGGAGGGAAGGAAATGGTTCCCGTTCATTAGAGGAGCTTCCTCGAGGGAAGGACCTAGAGTGTAGGCCAGGCAAATGGAAGCATGTTATTCCTTGAATCTGGGATAATTTAGACAAAAACTCAGAGAGTGGGAGAGAGGACCAAGTGCCAGGGAAAAGTGAGAAAACAAGGATGGCATGGCTCTTTTCCTTCTTGATTGCTGTCCTCTGCCATAGTGATTGATCAATACATGCTTTGTCATTCGTCTCTCCGTTCTCCTTTCCTATTGGGAGCCTGAACTCTAGTTCTAACACTGCCATTAATTTACCAGGCCATCTTAGGCAAGTCTCTGGATATACATTTCCCCATTTGTAAAAGGAGGGGCTAAGCTAGGGGTCCTTCTAACCCGAAAATGTTATTTCTCGAAGATCGAATCTTACAGATTCCAAAGGACTCTGTACATGTTTGGGTTTCCTAGGAATTTTGTTTTCATCCAGTTACTTGACATAAGTAGGCCATTGACTTAGTTGTTAATATTGTTGTTTGATCATACAGCAATTTCTTATTATGGGGTTTTGACCATCAATTATGCTTTTCTCATTTTGGAGGATGTGGTGGTGGTAGAAATATTAATAAATTAAGCCTAATGTATCTTTTCATGTTTTCTCTTGAAACAGCACTTCGGGATGTTTTTCCACAAAACTCTGAACCAGCACCAGGTGAGGAAGATTTTCTAAGGGTCTAATGGGAACCTCTTTCATTGTGAACTTTTCCCAGAATTCCCTGCTTGCTTTTCAGGTTCCTTTTTGTGTCACAATCTGCCAAGCAGACCTGATTCTTTACATGGTTTTCCAGTGATTCACTCTGCCCCAAACTTCACCTTGTGAAAGTTATGGTTGAGATTAAAAATAAATATATTTTTGAGGGGGCAAAGTCCTATGAACTGGTTGAGAGTTTGGGGAAGTATTTTCCAGCTGGTTTGTGACCCTAACACAATCCTAAATCAGAATACCAACTCAGAAACTTCTAAGGGCTTTGTGAGGATCCATTGTTGGTGGTCTTGAAAAACTTTACAGCTGGGGGAGAACTTTTACATGCTTGGGTTGGAGCGTGGAGAACACATTTTTGGCAAGGTTTTCATCCTTTAAAAACTGTTTCAGACATATGTGGTTTCATGTTAGTATTGTGCATTGTGCAGTTGTTTTGGGTCCATGGTTTCATGGAAGTCTGTTTTAATGGATAGATTCCCTGAAAAGTTCAAAGAGATTGCTTAGAAAGCCTCTCTCTCTCTCTCTCTCTCTCTCTCTCTCTCTCTCTCTCTCTCTTTGTGTCTTGGTCTCTCTCTCTCTCTCTCTCTCTCTCTCTCTCTCTCTCTCTCTCTCTCTCTGACTCTGTCTCTTTATCTGTTTCTCTCTTCTTTGTCTCTGTCTTTCTCCCTCTTCAACTTTGTCTCTGTTTCTTTCTCTCTGTTTCCTTTCTCTTTCTCTCTAATCCCCCTCACCTGCCTCCCCTCTCTCCCCTTTCCTTTCCTCCTTTCCCTCCCTCCTCTCTTGTACAGTGGTAGAGAATAACTATCCAGAGCTCCATCAAGATCCAGGATGAAAAAGACCATGGGGAAATTTGCTGTGGGTGGAACCGTAGTTGTTTCAAGAATGAGTGGATGAAAAGAAACAGGAATTAGATGATTATGGAAGATAAATAATATCTGAAACTGAAAACAGTTCTCTTCCTGGCTATAAAACTGAGCTGAAACCAGAGCAAGGCAAAGGAGGGGCATGGCTTGAAAGCGTGTGGTGCCCAGCTTGGGCATGTGGTAGGACATTTGAAAAAAACCATCAAGAACCCAGTGTAACTTGGACCATATTGATGATATCTTGAACAAGGCAATGGAATTTACTTCCACAAAGAAAAAAAATGCTCCTCCCAAAGTGGGAGAAACCCCTTTCTCAAGAAGCTATTATTTATCTTCTTTCAAAAAACCATGGTTCTCAAGAAAACAAAGTGCCCACTTCATTAAGATGCCTGGGACACCACCTTCTTTCCTAAAGTCACACCTCACTGCTCAGTCTTCAAAGGAGCTTCCCAGAAACATCCTGAAGGGAGGAGAGGGGGTATTCAGTCTTCATTCTGGAGCTTCTTAATCACTTATGCCTTTGCTTAGCAAAGATTTCTAGGAGAGAAACCATGTGAAAGCAGTTCTACCATGTGATTAGAAAAAGCTGCCGGAATGAGCCACTGTCAATGTTTTCCATCAGAGTTGTGTGTCAGACATTGTGCATGTAGGCATGGTATATGTGAGCATATAGACATAGTATGTATGGGCATGGAGTGTATATGGCCTTCCCTGTGGCCTTCACCTCCGGGGGTGCTGCAGGAAGAGCCCGAGCCTTGCCAGCCAGCTTATATGCTTTTCCAGCAGCCTGGAGGGTTGCTATTAGGGTCAAACTTTGACCTATAACACGTGCCATCCTTTTTTCTCCCCCACTCTATGAGACAGTTCTGCAAACTCTTTAATCACTTTTCCAAACTCTCATCTTGACTGGCTGCTTCCCTGGCTGCCATTTTGAATTGCTTTTTGTAAAAAGTAGTAATACCATTCATGATTTTTTTCAGTCATTTTATATCATTCCCCCTTTCAGATATCTTCATGATTGATTGACCCATGCCCTTCAAAATATGTCTTTTCTAGCACTGACATCCTCTGGGTGTTTTTGGTCTGGCCCAGCTGCCTTTCTGTTTTTTCTATTGCAACTTCCTCATTGAGCACAATGGGGACTATAATATTGGAATCCAAAAGTAGTAACTCCTCTGACATTGATGGAGAAAGGAGTTTATTGTCAAAATATTGACACATCTTTTCCATTTTTCACATTTGTTGTGCTGCCATTTTTATCCTCCAGTGATTTATAATGCTCTGACTTAATTGGGTCTTGTACCAAGCTTTCTGCAGGCTTGTTTCCCCTCTCCGCCATTTCTCATTGACTTATGAGGAGATACTAGTAACAATGTTCCACTATTCTACAGAGTTTTGTAAATGAAGCACTGGGCTAAACTCTTTGGCAAAGATCAACCGTTTGCTGGCTTCACTGGTTTCTAGGCTCTTTTGGCCTTGTCATTGGCTACACCTTTATAGAAAAGGATGATGATCTCTGTTGACATGTTCCCTTATTCACTTCTCATTTTTTTTAACATCAAGAGCTTGTTTACAAAGGTTAGATTGGAACTATTTTAATTGGATGCCATATGTCCTCATCTTTATTCTTTCTTCTAACTTGGTGTTGATTTTGCTCTGTACTCTAACAGGTCAGTGGTCTGACTACACAAATAGCTGATTGGTAAATAATTCCCACTTTGTTTAACATTTATTTTTTCCATGATCAAAAAATATCCACCATTTAACTTTTTTTTTGGAGGGCAATTGGGATTAAGTGACTTGCCCAAGGTCACACAGCTAGTGTTAAGTGTCTGAGGTCAGATTTGAACTCAGGCCCTCCTGACTTCAGGGCCGGTGCTCTATTCACTGTACCACCTAGTAGCCCCAGAGCATTTAACTTTTAAAACCATTCGTAACCTGACTCCTCATGTTTCCAGCCTTATCCATTCTCCCTCAAGGTATTCCTCCTTGAATGTGACATTTCCAGCTCCTGTCTCAGGGCATTTTCACTGGCTATCCCTCATGCCTGCAACTCTCTCTTCTCTCATTTCTGCCTCTTGGTTTCCCTGGCTTCCTTCAAGACTCAGCTAAAGCCCCAACTTTTGCAAGAAGCCTTTCCTGATCCTCTAAAATTTTTGTGCCTTCCTTCTGGGACCATCCCCCCATTTATCCTGCATACACCTGGTTTATACTTTGCTTTCTCCCTAATTAGGGGTATGAGCTGCTTGAGAGCAGGGGCTGTCTTGTGCCTTTCTTTCTGTCTTCACTGCTTAGGATAGTACCTGACACATAAGACATGCTTAATAAAAGCGTGTTGAATTGCTATTATCCAAGAGGAGAAAAAATAAAGAAAATCAAACAAAGCTCATAAGACCTGAAAAAAAGGTAGTCCGTGGGAATAGGAGGCACTTAGATGCTGTGAGGTTTCCATGGTCTCTTTGCTATAGATCACAGCTCCTCCACACCTCTTCCTAGGTCATTCTCATCCATGTCATTCTGTAGTTACTCCACAGAGATTCTATAAAGTGAGGATAATAATAGCACCTACCTTAAAGGATTATTGGTGAAGATCCAATGAGATATTTGTAAAATGGTTAGCACAGTGTCTGGCACATAGTAGGTTCTACAGAAATGTTAGCTATTATTATTCTTAAACTAGTGTTCTGGAAGCTGTTCTCTGGTCCTTTTAATATTAGGGAACCATCAGCTCCTAGGAAAAAGGGTGCTCAATGAAAATGAGGTGGGGGAGGGCGACTTCCTCTCTTAACAGACCCCAAACCTAGAGTGGTGGAGTGGATGAGAGGAATATCTGAGCTGCTCCCCCGTGGGATCAAGGAACTATGGCAGAATTGTGCGGGAAACAGGAAGAGAACTTTGAAGATGATGAGCCAAGGCACCCAGGGTCAGGTGAGGTCATCCTTCCTCATTTGGCAAGCCTGCTACTTTCTACTGCCCTCTCGCTATGTAACGGTGTGCACTGAAATCCCTGGCCTGCCCACGTGGGCCAGGCATTTCAGATGCATGGGGACCGTTTTCCAGATTCATCTTGATGACATGTAACCATGAAGTCTGGTGCCTGTTTAGAGAGCCCACTTGGACTCAGCTTAAATTTCTCTGGGAAGAGACGAACTGGCATCCAAGTTTTGCTTCTCATAATGAAACAATTTGATGGTGGGATGGCTTAAATTAGCAGCGAGGGCATTCAGTCTGGTCTGTTGCCCATCATTAGTGGGGTGAAATTGTGTGCTGGTTTCATTTCTTGTCAATCCACTGGACTTGCCAAGCTCAAGGAGTCAGAGAACAGAGTGGAGACATTGCCTGAGGATTGCTTTAGCCTTTCGGCGCTTTGGGAGTCTTGGGAAAAGTCCTAGAAACCTTCATTCATTGTTGTCCATAAGAAGAGAGGCAGCAAGTTGAGTGCTTTTTTCTGTGATTAGTGCTATTACTGGATATTCAGGGCGACTTGTAAGGCCATTAACCAGGAATTAAGATTTCTGGAATACTGAAGCTGTGCTGCTGTTACTTGTCCCTCGTTCTCAAAGGGGACCACGACACGCAAGTGAATGGGATGTAAGTGGTGGAGGCTGTGCAAAGTCACCAGCCTCACTTTCGTTTCAAGCCATGCTATCATAATAATAGCTCATGTTTAGATAGTACTTTACATTATTTCACCTGCTTCTCACCGTAGCATGTAAAGTAGGTGATAATGAACAACTTGTGAGTGTTGGAATGGAGCCTAGGCTTGTCAGACTCCACCATTCTGAGGCAGCTAGCTTGCACGGTAGAAAAGAATGCTGGACCTGAAGTCAGGAAGGCCCGAGTCCAAAATTGACGTCAGATACTAGCTATGTGACCCTGGGTAAGTCATGTAATCTCTGTTTGCCTCAGTTTTCTCGTATGTAAAGTGGGGATAATAATAGCACCCACCTCCCAGGGTTGTTGTGAACATTCAATGAGATAATAATTGTAAAGCCCTGTACACAGTGCCTGATACATAGGAGACCCTATATGAATGTGTTGCATATGCATACATTTATACATACATACACACACAACATGCTATCAGCACCCTGGGGCTCTCCCACTGTCAGTGAGAAATCATTGTCTCCTGCAGCCAGGACCTGAATGGGAAGTGTCCAGAGGGGTTTCCCTCCCTACAAGGATGTCCAGTGAAGGTGGCCAGTAGTAACCCCGACCCCATGCTTTTGGACAGGGGAAAGGAAGCAGCTTTGGTTAGATAAGTGGGTCTGCAAAGGGCTTCACAAACCATAAAGCCCCCTCGAAATCTGAGCTGCCATCATCAACCAATACTTCTGTCTGTGATAGCTCTGAGCCTGCAAGACAGTCGGCATGGAGCATGCTTAGGGCCTAATGAGCTCTTCCAGCCACGTGTCTTTTCTTGGACAGGGCACATTCTTGTCTGATTAAATCCATTCAGTTCTACCACTGGAGTGCTGGCAGGCTTGTTTGACCCTGGAAGACTGTGGCCAACATCACTGGGATACTGGCCCCAACTGACTCCTTATCGGAGGTAGTGTCCTTACTTTGGAACCTGCCCACTGAGGCCTGGGGCCAAGGAACAGTTTCTTGTTTGTGTGGCAGTGAGTAGTGGGGAAAACCTGGAGAGCTGGTTTGGGCAGGTTGGGCTTCAAGCAGGGAGCCCTCCTGCTGAAATCTGGTTGTACCTAGACCAAATGGGCTTTTCTCTGGGCGAGGAACTTGCAAGGACCTTATCATTGCTCTTTTAAGGATGGCATATTGGGAGAGAAGTAAGAATGTCAGGGTGAGACAGCATTGTGACATTCAGTTGTTCCTGTCATTTGCCAAAAGGCTATTCAAAAAGAGGTGTTTCAGTTGCTGGGCAAACAAAAGCTCACATCTGTAGAACCAGAGTGCTGGGAGGAGGGGCATTTCCTAATTTACATCTCTGAGGTGATGAGAATTGATTTGTTCTTGAGAAAATTAACAACAATGAGGATGCTTTGAAATGATTGAAGAGAAAGCACCTGGCTCTGTTCAAGAGCTGCTTTGTAGTTATTTGTGGTTTTATTTGCACTCTTGAACAATTAATGTTCCTCTTTGAAGCAGACACCCTTCTAGCTGCCCTCCTGGCACTTCATTGGTCATAATGCCCACGTGAAGGGAGCACAAAGTGTGTCCTGTTTGTTCCACCCTGCACTCACTGTGTAAGCGAGGGGCCCCTCTGCTCTTTCTATAGTTGTAAAGATGGAGATGTCCTTGCCGTCTGTCCCCTCTGCTTTTCTTGGCGTTTTCGCGTTGCAACAACTTGCTAGACTAGTCCTGATGGTTGGTTCTGGACAGTTTCTCATTTGTGAGGAACTTGGGAGGGTCATTCTGAACACATGGTCATCCAGTCTTTGCGTGATGACCTGCTGAGACGGCTCACTTACCATCTCCCAACGCAGCTCATTGTATTTGGAGCTCTCATTGTTGAAAGTTCTTTCTTATCTGCCTCATCTGCCTCTTTGCAATTTCCACACATTGGTCCTAGTTCAGTTTAATAAACATTTGTTAAATGCTAACTTTATACAAAGCACTGTGCTAAATGCTGCAGCTGCTAGCATGCCCATAGCTAAGAAAATTCCGAATATGGCCACTTGTGCTATGATGCTTGTTTTTAAGATGTACATTTATTTCAACATGATTGATATAGGGAACAATTTGAGTATAATGCAAATCGAGTATTTACTTATGCTCAATTTTATCAGCATCCACCTGAATGGAGCCCCAAATGCACACAGGGCCCTCAGGCCTCTACCAAAGAGGCTGCTTCATTCACCACACATGCTGCTTATCCTGCAGACTAGATAACACCACTTTAGAGGAACTCACAAGCTGCAGCCCTTCCCTCACCCACTTCCACAAGCAAGCTTCAGGTCTTTTTGTAAGGTAAAGTGTCATATTTATTATATCTATATCTTTCAGTGCCAAAGGAGCTGTGGACTGAGAGGGACTAGGCTGAACCTACATAGTCTGCCCCCACCCCCACATCCGTACCTTTGGCCTGGCCCTGCCCTCTCACCCCAATTCCTGGAGCTGCTGCCCATGGTGGCCATCCTCACATCATAGCCATCAACTTTGCCAGCCTTGTCCCCATGGGAATCAGGGTGTAGACCCAACAGTAGCCTGAGGCCATTGCCACTATTTATTACAGTATTTATGTATTTCTTAGCCATTTAACATGGATTAAACTGTGCTACCATTTTTATTTGGTTTCTAACTTTTTATGTGTCACTGACAAAAGTTTTGAGTGTTGTGCCCCTAACCCCATTTTCCCCATAAGCCGCACAGTTTTTATTGCATGATTTTTCATATCTCAGTGATTTTTAGGAATCATTTGTCAAGTTATAACAACTGACTGTATATATCAATTTATTTCAAGACTGAGATTGCAAGTGAAGTGGGATGGATCAGGAAAGGGCCCTCATGTATGTGGTGGGATCCAAAATGTGTTCTAAAGGAAGCTAGGGATTCTATGAGAAGAAGCTGATGAGGGAAGGAGAGCGTGCTAGGCTTGAGGGACCAATTGGACCAATTCCTGTGCAAAGGCAGGAAATCCAATGTCATATACAGGAGAATATGGTAGCTCAGTTTGAATGGGACAGAGAATGTATGAAAGAAAGCAACATGAAATTTGACTGTAAAATAAGGGATTGTAGAGGGTTTGAAATGCCAGTTTGGAGAGCTTAAAATTCAGTGGGTAACCTGACCAAATGTAACTTATTCGGTTATGGTCTTTAAGGTCAAGTAGAAAAAAGTTTAATCATAAATGTGTGTATGTGTATGCACATGTGTATGTATATGTATGTATATATATGTGTGTGTCTATACATATATGCACATGTGTAGATGTATATACATATATATTTAGCCATCAATCTACTTTAAGTGCCTGAAGGCAGCTGCCATGCCTACCACCTAGAACATTAGATAAAGCTGAAATGAAGTTTTCTAGAAGGTAGAGCCCAGAATAGAATAGAATCCTCTGGGTATAGGCTGACCAAGGAAGAGTACAGGAGGATGATGACCTTCCTCTTAATGAACACTCTATTTCTGCTAATTTCACACAATAACTCTTCTGGAAGCACATTACCCCATTGATTCATATTGAGCTCGCATTACTCCATAACTCCTAGATCCTTTCCACAAAAATTGCCGTCTGGTCATGTACATGTGAAGATTCCATCTTTTTTTTTGAGGGCAATTGGGGTTAAGTAACTTGCCCAAGGTCACACGGCTAGGTTTTTTAAAATTTGTGTGTGCGTTAAGTGTCTGAGGCCGGATCCGAACTCAGGTCCTTCTGACTCCAGGGCCAGCGCTCTACTCACTGTGCCACCTAGCTGCCCTGTGAAGATTCCATCTTGTACCTGTGGAGCTGATTAAGCCCCAGCATAGAATCATAGAAAATAGTGCTGGGCTTGGCTCCAATTGTATCTCAGATAATTCTATCTTCTTTGCTGGCTCCTCCTCTGGATCATGCCCTTTCACCATAGGTGGCCCTCAAGGTTCTGTTCCGAGTCTTCTCTTCTCCCTCTGTACTATATCAGCTCTCATAGATTTAGTGACTGTATACTGATGATGCTCAAGTCTAGCTTTCCTGTCCCAATTTTTCTGCTGACTCTCAGCCTTACATCTCCAACTGCCTCTCAGACATCTCAGACTAGATGTCCAGAAGACAACTTATACTCATCATATCCAAAATAGAACTCATTATCTTTTCCCTAAGCCCGACTCCTATATTACCTTCCCTGTTACTGTATAAGGCAACACCATCCTTCCAATCTCTCAGACTGTAGGCTCACAACCTGAAGGTCATCCTGGATTCCTCATTATCTCTCACCTCCCATATCCAATCTGTTGCCAAGGCCTGTCAATTTCACCTTTGCAACACCTCCCAAATAATCCCCCCTCTCTTCTCTGACACTGCCACCTCCCTGGTTCAGGTCCTCATCACCTCATGTCTGGACTATTGTAATAGACTGGTGGTGGGTCTGCCTGCCTCAGGTCTCTTGCTACTTCAGTCGTTCCTCCATTCAGCCACCAAAGTGATTTTTCCTAAAGCACAGGTCTGATTATGTGAATCCCCCCCTAGTCAGTAAATGTCAGTGGCTCTCTATCATCTCTGGGATCAAATACAACATTCTGTTTGACATTCAAAGTCCTTCCTAACCTAGCCTGCTCCTACCTTTCCAGTCTTATTTTACCTTACTCCATGACACATACTGCTTGATCCAGTCCCTCCATCCCTTGGCTCTGAACTTTTTTCTCTGACTATACCCACACCTAGAATGCTTTCCCTCATCTCTGTCTCCTGGCTTCCTGGTTTCCTTTACATCTCACCTAGGATTCCATCTTCTACAGCAAGCTTTTTCCAAATCCTCTTATTTCCAGTGCTTTCCCTCTCTTAATTATTTCTTATTTATCCTGTATATAGCTTGTTTGGGCATATTTGTTTGCTTGTTGTCTCCTCCTTTAAACTGTGAGCTCTTTGAGGACAGGGACTCTTTTTTTGCCTTTTATGTATCCTCAGTACTTAGCACAGTGCCTGACACATAGGAGACACTTAATAAATGTTTATTAACTATTGACTAGACCTGAACTCCAGCAGACGTTGCTAGCAATCCCTTCCACTTTAGTGTCATCTGCAAATTCAACAAACTCGCCATCTCTTGTCTTCATCTATGTCACAGAAAAAAGGCTGAACCAAGGACAGGTCCCCAAGGCATTCCATTGGAGACCTTCCTCAGTTCTTCATCAACCTATTGTGATTACTCTTTGAATCTCCTCATTAGTTCTCTTTTGACTTTATCTAACTTTGCTTTGCCGTAGCTCACATTTCTCCATCCTGTCCACAAAGAGAGCATGACAGACTTAGTTGAACACTTTGGGGAAATCCTGGGGCACTATATTTATGGCCTTCTCATTCTGGTGACCCAATCCCCTCTCTAACAAAGCAAAGCAAAACAAAGCAAAATGGGAAATGAAGTTGGTCTGGCATGACTTCTTCTTGATGAAGCCTTGCTAGCTCTCTTGTTAAATGCAACAGAGGCATCCCTGGACTTGAACAGTGTATTGTACAGTTTTGCTAGTAATTGAAGTCAAACTCTCTGGCATACAGTTTGGATACCTCACTATTTTCCCATTTTTGAAAATCAGGATATTTGTCTTCTTCCAATCCCACATCACCTTTTAACCTCAGGGCCTTTTGTTAACAAATGAAATGCTAGTAGATGGTGGTTCGTTCAGTATCAGTGATTATCAGCACCATTAGAAGCTTGTTTTTCAGGGAGATGATTAATATGAGTTAGATGCTACTGCCCATGATATTTGGGTCAATGAAAAGCATGGTAGAATGGCACAGGGAGAATGAATAGGTCTAGGACTTGGCATCTAGGTCCTAAGTCTCAGCTCTGTCACTAAGCAGCCCTGTGACCTTGGGCAGATCATTTCCCTTGAGCATTGGTTTCATTTTCTGTAAAACAAGGGGAATTGACTGAAATGATTTTTATGAAATTCCCTTTTGACTGTGCTGCTGAAAATGTGAGAATAATGAGAGATTTTGGTTTGACCTTGTGGCCAGATAGAAGCTTGGAGCTGGTTTCTGCTGCACAGTCAAGCTGCTGCCAGGTAGAAGGACCTGTGATGCCTTTGCTTGCCCCATCTTGACCAGGTCACCACCCTCAGGACTGTAAGACAGGCAGCTAGCCTCTGGCACACATGCAGAGAACTGTGCCCACACCATCACTGCCTAGGAAATGAGCAGTGTTCATCTGGAACGTGATGGAGAGAGCCTCACAGAACTTTTCCCCTTTAATTAAGGACAACATTATTATTTAAATTAAATGCCTTAAATTAGGGTTTAATAGGATGCTACTCAGCTACATGCAAATGGATGTAAATAGCTTTCATTTTCCCCAGCTTGCACTAGAAGGTAGAGGAGTAGGAGCTGAGACAGGCAGATGCCCTGGGAGTCCCAGAATCACAGAATCTCAGAGTTGGAAGAGACCTCAGAGGTCATCTCAACCCCCTCAAAGCCCCTTGCATCAAGACTGCCAGTGAGGAGGGAACCTCTCACCTCCCAGGGCTGCCCATTCGAGCATTTGGGAACTTCTTCTGGATATCATACTCCTGAGCCCTCCTTATCACAGAGGTGAAGGCTGGGGAGGAACAAACAAATGCTGAGGGGGGGGAATGTCCCTTCTCTCCAAAGGCAGTTGTTGGGTAGGGCATAGACATCCATAGCTGCATGGGGCCATTCCAAGGGCTAAAAAGAGCTTCAAGCATTTCTTCTGCTTCCACTGAGGCAACCATACCATCCATTATTAATTATGAAGATAAGTGAGAGAATGGATAGAAAGTACTTTCAGCTTCAAGAGAGAAAATACTGATTAATAACAGAGTGCTAAAATAGTTTCCAAAGAAATTCTTTCAGTGAGTATGTAGGATCAACCCAGAAAAACGGTAAAAAGAATTCTAGGTTTACATCCAGAAGATCTGGGTTCAGATTCTGTTTCTGCCATGTATTACCTATATGACCTTGGGCAAGTCACTTAACTTAGCTGGATTTTAGTTTCTACCTGTAAAGTAAGAGGATCAGACTAGATGACTTTTAAGGTCACTTTCTGCTATGAGTTTATGATCTCAGGAACAAAGAAAGCAGTTTATAAGAAGTGAGAAGTGCCATTCACCTGCAGAACGTTCATGGCCATCCTAGAAGAGGAGAACAGCTGTCTGGCATGCCAGCATCATGTATCACTCCTTTAGTGACCTGTTGGGGGAGCTGAGTTCAGGTCTTGACTCTGCTTCCTATCATGTGTGTGGCCTTGGGAAAGTCACTTTCCCTGTCATAGTCATCAATGAATGAGTACCATGACCTGTTTGACCTCTAAGGTTCCTTCCAGATTGGGCACTCTGTGCATACTTGATTTTTCTGAGCTTCAGTTTTTTCATCTATAAAATTGGCTAAGAATCCTTTCACTTCTTTTTTAGTATTTTGAAGAAAGGGCTTTACAAATTACAAATTACAAAATGTCCCATGAACACGAGCTGTTCATGGAGAAGGGGCACATATGAGAGATGCTGTAAAGGGAGAATTGACTGGATTTGTGAAATAATTTCATATGGGAGGTGAGAGAGTGAGAAGCTGTGGATGATGCCTGTAACTTAGAAACTCTCCAATAGATGCTTATTGTCATAATTCACTACTTTGATGGGTCTTCAAACTCATCAATATAGGAATTCCATTCCTCTCTTGAGACAAATGGCACTCTGGCTGTGCCTCCTTAACCTATGTGATTCTTGGCCATGTTCTCTCATAAATTTTCCATATAGGTCTGCCTGGTTTATTGGTGGGCTTCATCTACATCACATGTTCTTAACTCACTTACAAAGACTTTGCTAACTATATTTCAGGATAATTGGTTTCCTTTGCACTCCTCTGTATCTTGTTTTGTGCAATTAAATATCTGATCCTAAGAAGGGGTCCATAAACTTCATCACACTGCCAAAGGTAACGGTGAAACAAAAAGGTTAGGAATCCCTGAACTAGATTATTTAACATTCATTGGGTTAGAAGGTGGTATTTTAGTTGAATCTTGAAGTAAGCCATAAACCAGAAAAGTCAGGAGGCAGAGATGAGGGAGAACATTCCAGGCATGGGCAACAGCCAGTGAAAGTCACAGTTGAGAGATGGAGTGTGTTGTGGGAGAAACAGCAAGGTGGCCAGTGTCACTATATTGAAGAATACATGGTGGGAGGGGAGTAAGATATAAGAAAACCAGAAGAGTGGAAAGAGGCCAGATAAGTAAGGTTAAAACCTAACTTAATATTTTATTTTGGAAGTAATAGGGAGCTATTAGAGCTTATTGAGCAGGAGGGTAACATGATTCAGACTTACATCCTAGGAAGATCACTTTAATCATTGATTTGAGATTGGACTGGAATGGGGAGACACATGGGGAAGGGAGATAAAAAAGTAGGCTATCCAAATAGTCCAGGCATGAGGTGATGAGAACCTGCCCTGTTGTGGCAGCTGCTGTCAGAGAAGAGAAGGGGCATAAAGGAAAGCTATTATAAAGGTGGAATTGACTAGATTAGACAAATGATTTCACATGGGGGGCTGAAAGAGCATGAGGAGTTGAGAATGACGATTCTCAGTTTGTGTGTTTGGGTGACTGGGAAGATGGTGTCCTTTCAATAGTAATAGGGAAGTCTGGGAAAAGACTGTGCATTCCATTTTGGACACATTGAATTGAAAATACCTGTGGGACGTATAGTTCAAGATGTCTAATAGGCAGCTACAGATGGGAGACTAGAAATCAAGAGAAAGGTTAGGGCTGGATAAATAGTCTGAGAATCATCTGCATAGAGATGATAATTGCATCCATGGAAACTGATGAGATCACTAGGTGTAATTGTATAGAAAGAGAAGAGAAGAGGGCCCAAGACAAATATTCAGGGGGTGACTGGAGTTATCTAGAGTGAACTAGATGAAGAGCCAGCAAAGGAGGCTGAGAAAGAGTGGTCAGGTAGAAGAACTAGGAGAGATCACCCTCAAAAAAGACCTAGAGAGAAGAGAACACACTGGAGAAGAGAGTGATCAGCAGTGGCAGGCTGCAGAGGGCTATCAAGAAAGATGAGGACGAGAAAAGGCAGTTCGATTTGGCAATTAAGAGACATAGGTAACTGTGGAAAGAGAAATTATATTTGGATAGTGGGGTCTGTAGCAGCAAGCACCCCAGCATCCCCAGAGTGGCTGCCAACACAGGCTCTTAGATCTAATATAGATATGTACTCAACTTGTTCATTTTACATAGGAGGAAACTGAGGCACAGAGAAGTTCAGTGAGTTATTCAAGGCCACAAAGAACCAGGATTTGAACCCAGATCTTCATGCTCCAAATCCAGGGCTCTTTTTACTAAATCAGCTAAGAGGAAACTGTACCTCTTGCAACTGTTTAAGTCAGAGTCTGATCATTCCAGAAGAGAATTTAAGTTAAGGCCTAGCTTTTGTTAAATATTTTGAATTTGAGACTTCAGCTGTCACCATCAAACTTTATCAGGAAAATTGGCCTTGGCCTTTAGAAATGTAGTGAAATCAGATCTGACTGGCTAATTCTTCACCGGCTGCCAGCTACTCAATCCTCACAATCTTATTTTAGTCACCATCTTTGTCACTGATGCAGCTTCTTTTTATAAAGATTGCTTAGCACACTCATCTGGTAACATAAGCCACCCAAGGCAGGCCTTTGTGTCATATTGATAAATGGAGCTCTGCATGGCAAAACCAAGGTGTTCGGCCTAAGAACAGCAAAACCTGCAGCCTTGTGAGGTCTCAGGTAATTAGGGAGCTTGTGGTGTGGAAGCTCCAGTATTAAAGAAGGCAGTGCCCAAAGAAGGGCCCCTCTCTGCGCACCGGCAGGGGTGGACTTTTAGACAAGCAACTGAAAACCCATCCTTTTGTCCCTGGGCCTCTTGGTCACACCCTGGCAGGACACCCTGCTAAGCCATGGTG